>OX422221.1:214802193-214999693 GCA_949130495.1 Sambucus nigra | reverse complement strand
AATGTGTTGGTAATTCATGGGTGTTAATGTAGATGAGTAGTGGCAACACCATCAACTTTTGTGTGAGATGTATTGTGTGATAATTTTAATTATGATAGTAACCTTTGTAGTTGTATCAACATCGAATAGTGTTCACTACAACCTAGCTGTGGAGGTTGTATATTTCATCTATGGAGGTTAGGTGACTGAGTAGCATTCATAAGTATTTATTTCGTGGTGAGAACGTATTGGATCCCTTAGTTGAGGATTTGGATTTAGTGTAATTTAAGTATAACGTGGGTCTAGATAATCGTGATGATTTGAAGTGACCTAGGAGTGAACTTAGAAAATCTTGTTGAGTCAGTGTTAAGTACTAGCAACATTGTGTTCTAGAGTAAGACCTCTTGTGGTGTCATTAGGGTGAGTCTCCTCTTAGGAAATACGTGATGTCCTTCGTCCTACCAAAACTCTAGTGGTATAAATTTATAGTTTTAGAGATAATAATGAGGTATCGAGGTATAGTATCCCTTGTGGTGTCCGTGGTGTGGGCCTTGGTGTTTATAGGCATTACTCGATGTCCCTTATCCTACCAAAGTATATAGTCGTGTTAGCTTGTAGATTAGCACATAGTATGGTGTTTACATAACAAGGCACTTTAGTTGTCGTGGTTGAACACTCATTTGGAATCAAATGGTGTGGTCTAGTGAATTTAACTACGGGTTGGCGTATTGGGTAGGCACGTGAGTTGTGTTAAATGTCCTTTGGAGATAAATACTAAGGTGGTTTGATGAAATTGACCTTGGGTTAGTAATTTGTATAAACATGTAAATCAATATTGATAATTCCTTGGAGGTGTATACTAAGGTTTAGCAAGCGAGATGTTAACGTGTGTGGTAGACATTCCTTAGTAATAGTGAACTTAATATTGAGTATCATGCATTACGGTGACAATGATGTCTCTCCATGAACATGTGCGATTCCTTATGATGTCGAGGATATAGACTTTCGATTGGTATAGCACGTAGTGGCTAGGACTGATGCTTTGAGGTTATGAGTTGGTAGCTGATAAGAACCCAAAAGTGTTTAAATAAAACCCCAAATAGACAGTTTTTCATTGCTAATTCTCAGTAAAATGGGTCTTATGTGTGTTCATGTTTATCTTGTAGGTCAAATACCGTTTGCGGATTCAAAAGCATTAAATCAAGGGAAAATGTGGCAAAGATGTTATTAAAAGTGCTAAACCTAATTCCAGTAGACTAAACCTAACTCGAACCAAGCCCTGACCTCTGTCATGTCCCAAATAATCCCTAGTGTGTATGTCGTTATGTTCGTATCAGATATATTTAGGTGTGCATTTTTAGTATTTTTATTTTATTAATTTTTTTTATCTTCAGTCGTGTATATTTTAGGATTTTTGTATTTTATTTGCATGCGTGTAATTGTAAATATTAGGTTTGAGTATTTTTAATATGTGCGTTGAGTGGTTGTATCCATATTTTCCTATATTTTATTTTATTTTTATTATTATTTTATCTTATTTGTTTTATTCTATTTTATTAGGTTACTTTTATTTTTAGTTTTGAGTCCTTTAGTAGTTTTCTGGTTAGAAAATCAATTTTTTATTTTAATAGATTTTTATTATTTCTAATTTTATATTTATTTAATTTAGCTTGATTTTTATTTTATTTTTAGTCTTTTATTAATAGATTAGGATTTTAGATTTTTTATATTTTAATTTTATTTTGTTTTATCTATTAGTTAGGTAGTGTTATTTTTATTTTTATATTTTTAGTTGGGTATAAACTAAAACACACACACACAGTCACCTACACCCACACCATAATACTCTACACCTCATTACACCTAACTAACTGCCATCATCTTCTACACCCACCTCATTCTCTCCCATCTCTCGTCCCCCATAACCATAACCTCCATTAACAACACCCACCTTCCATCACACCTTTGACACCCCCCCAAACTCGAGTTAAATCAGCCACCTACTGCTATAAACTTTGTCCTGTTCGAACCCTGACAACCATAAACCCAAACTCGCCGGACCTGCTCCGGCCAATAACCCACCAACCAAATTACCTACCACCTTCGGTTTCCATACCAACCAAACCCATCCATTCTAAACCCGCAATTCAAACCTATTTACCTAGAACCTCCATCTCCCTTGCCTTACCCTTGTTTAACCCGTGACTACTAAACCCAACAACTACCACTTCTGGCCAGATCCGAAAACATAACCCGGAACCTCTCAAGACACCACACACATCACCTAACCAACCCTTAACTGGCTTGAAGTCCAACTTGTTGCCAACAACCCGAGTTCCACTAAACCACCGAAAAAATGACCTCAGTCTCAGTTCTAGCGAGTCCAAACCAGCTACCAACAACCCGAGTCAAAATCTGTAGACCCATTTCCCATATCCATTCCAACCCAATTTCCCTTAGCATCCATGACCCAAGCCAAACTTTAAAACAAAACTAAAAATAAAACCCAAATGCCCACATGTATTAAATGAATATTCTTCCTATCGCCTAAAACACCCTCGTCACCCCACTACCCACATGCACAACTATCCATTCTTAAACTACACCCACACTCTCATCACCCTTATTAAACCCGCATGCACACTTGTGAAATCCTTTAATTACCCTCACCCTTATACCTCATTAAACCACTTTCACATTTACTCTTTCAACATTACCCCTAGCCATTTGCATCTTCCTACAAAAGCATTTGAAGATCCATGTGACACCCCGACTAATTAAATACCGGGTAGCTACTCCTTTATTAAATTAATTCAAAATGCCAAGTTGGCTCAGTTAATAGCATCACTGTCGAAAACATTTTTTTTTATTATTACTAACCACCTAGTATTTAAAAAGTAAGTTGCCAAATTTTAATTTAAGTCTGATTAACATGCAACAAGAGTAAAGAAATAAATAACACCATTCACCCTACTGAAGTAAAATGAATAACCATCACAATAGCGTAAATAAAGTCTGGAGGAAAACTCCTCACTACAATCCCATAACTGAAATAAATAAACTGAAACGATACATGCTAAAGTCTGAAAACTGAAATGTAAAAGATGTCTCTAAAGAAATGGGCAACATGCCCTACAACTGATAGATAGCGACTCTGGAATCCAAAAGATAGAAGCGTCTATATGCAAATCCCTGTAGCTTCCACAAGCAGCTACAGCTCGTCACCTGAATGAGTAACCTATGCTTGGTGTCCTTGTGGCTGGGCACCTAAAATGGTTTTACAAGAAAAAGATTTGAAAAGCAAACGGGTCAGAGCCCGAATGTGGAGTTATATTTTAAAAAACCTGCAAGTGCTTTAAAAACATTTAAAACATTAAATGCAAAGTACATGTTAGGACGTACACTCACATGATATTCTCACCTCTCGTCTAACTGTGCACTCCTAACGTAAGTACCCATCTATAACGATATAAACCACTAGCTAAATGACACCATAACCAGCTAGACAGTAATAGTTCCTACCCTTATTACCCGGTCCTATTAACATATCACGCTCGTAATAAGAAGGGATTTAATGTAAACTCGGATGCTCAATATGCATAATATATATATCACTAACCCATTATGTTATTCTCGAAACAATACTGTAGTTATATTCACAACATTAACATGAGGATTCTTATTAATTAAATGTATATTAATCACATCGTAAATATACAATACAAGCACCCCGAGAACTAAGCTGCGGTGCACACATACTCTGCTATCCATCCCGGTACATCACGTACATAAGGATTACATATTCCGAATCTCTCAGGAATAGTTTACCGATAACAACATCACAAATAATGGAGGCGAACACAGTCACCATCACATGGGTCACGCACATACCTACGCTCCCATGATCAGCGGACTTATTAATATCCCAATAAGTCTTTCTATGACCTATGTTCATCGAGGTACCAGTCTATATCCCCCCCGTAGGCACACAAGGATTAGAGGGTCCTAAGCGAACGCAACCTCCCGTGATAGCAAGTATGGTAGGTATGTCATACACACAGTCATATACCAATACTAAGTAAACACACGTCTTAGTAATACCGTATTTTAATCGTAGTACATATTCTCATACTAACTTATAATCATCACAATTTATACTAATCCGATTTATAATCATACGCGCTATAGTTTCTCATGTCGTAGTAACCACTCACGTCTCAACCCAAACCGTCCATGTAATACAACTCCCGTATATAATTTACTCCTCATAATAATCCAAAAGTCCCAAATTTATCCTTACATCATCAAAGAATGTTAACTCTACCCTCAAACCAGTTTCCGGGACTCCAAAAATCAAAACAGTCCAAAAAGGACCAAACTGTCAACTCGTTAGAAGTCTCGTTCGAACGAGACTGTTCGAACGAGATCCCTCTGCCAACTCGTTAGAAGTCTCGTTCGAACGAGACTGTTCGAACGAGATCCCAGTTCGTTCGAACGAACTGTTCCTTCTAACGATATCTCGTTCGAACGAGATATCGAACGAAATCCCTTTTCGTTAGCAGCGACTGGTCAACTCGTTAGAAGCTCGTTCGAACGAGTTCGTTCGAACGACCTGGGGGCTGCTTCTAACGAGCTACCAGCTTCGGCCCAGATTTTTCCCCAAATCGTTTTCCTCCATTTTTAACACCTCAAATCTTCTAAACTAAGTCCCAATCGATCATTTAAAGGTCTATAATCAATACTAAACATATATAATCACATCCTAATATGTTTTTAAGGGATCAATCCATCCTAACATCAATTAAATTACAACTTTCTACACTTTTTCCAAATATCTCAAGAACATGAACCCTAACTACATATCATCATCAAATCCCAGAATTTAATTCGTTTTTTCTTTCACCCAAACATGTATTAACATCAGATTAATCGTCTCCAAACTATTCTACATGCAATCCTTCTCGAATTCCTTAAGTTTTATGATCTAAACTACATGGGTTTTCATGTTTTATCAAGAACAAACCATAAATCCGAATTTTCTAACATGGAAAAGACATTCTCAGAAATTAAATGGAATAAAGTCACTTGCCTTGGTTTGATTTCTGACTTTGGTGTAGGTTGATGATGTTTTTCTGCAGAATTTCCTCTCTTTCTCTCCTTCTCCAAGCTCCTTCTCCAATGGTGGCTTAAGGTGGCTAGGGTTTTGATTTGGGAAAGATTGTAAACCTAATGTTAGCCTCCGTAGCTTAAAGGGTTAATATGGGTTGGTTATGGGCTTAGTGGATCAATATCCACATCAGATTTAATTACCCAATTTTCGTCACTTTTAATTCCTAAAAATGTAAAATTACCAAAATACCCTTTAAGTTGCCGGTATGGCCTAAAAATACCCCGGGACCCAAACTATACCCCCGGCTAGTGTTTTCTGACTATCTCGACCATTCCGGACGCGTTGGCGCACTCAAAATGACCATACGGATTATAGATTTTAAATTCACTTTTTATTATCAAAATAATATACCGTGACGCGACGGTCCCACGCGTCTCAAGAAAATTTCTAAAATGCCGTATATAAATCTCACGACAAATTTTATAATACCAAATACATATATAATCATATATGCACATAATCAAATACCAATTCGCATCTCATTAGTATTTATAACCCGGATTAATTTCCAATTAATACGCATTTAATTAATTAATCCCAAAAATAAATATAGTCAAAAGTACGGGGTATTACATACTTTCCCCCTAATAACTGAATTTCGTCCCAAAATTCGAAACTAGAAAGTACCTGCTAAAAACAGCTCTGGATAACGCTCGTGCATCTCATCCTCGCGCTCCCATGTGGACTCCTCGACATTGTGATGTCGCCACTGAACACGCACTAACGGAACCATCTTTGACCGCAGTTTCCTCTCGCTTCGGTCCAAAATAGCAATTGGCCCCTCCTCGTAGGAGCTATCCGGCTGGAGATCGATGTCCTCCACAGCAATGTGAGAATGGGCCAAATTATCTCTAAGGTATTTCCTCAGCAAGGAAATATGAAACACATCGTGAATCCGATGTAAGTGTTCCGGTAGTCCAAGTCTATACGCGACCGGCCCGATCCGCTCAATGATAGGAAACGGCCCCACATACCTCGGTGCCAACTTTCCCTTCTTCCCGAATCGCATAATTCCCTTCATCGGAGATACCCTGAGCAAAACCTGGTCCCCCACTTGGAACTCCCTGAAAAATCTCTTCGCATCAGCATAACTCTTCTGCCTGTCTTGAGCTACTCGAATGCGACTCCGAATCAACTCGATCCTTGCCGAAGTATCCTGAACTACTTCCGGCCCAAGTAGTTTGTTGTCCCCCACTTCTAACCAACATGCTGGGGAATGACAAGGCCTACCGTACAACGCCTCAAACGGAGCCATGCCAATCGTAAACTGATAGGAGTTGTTGTAAGCAAACTCCACCAGTGGAAGGTACTGCTCCCATCCACCCCCGAAGTCAATAATGCACATGCGTAGCATGTCCTCCAACATCTGGTTGGTTCGCTCTGTCTGCCCATCGGTCTGCGGATGATAAGCTGTACTCAACCGCAATTCTGTGCCCATTGCCTCCTGGAAACTCTCCCAAAACCTCGAAACAAATATCTTGTCTCTGTCAGACACGATATTCAGGGGAACACCGTGAAGTCTCACAATCTCTGAAATGAAGAGCTGGGCATACTGTCCCGTAGTGTAGTCAGTCCTTACGGGTAAGAAGTGAGCGACCTTGGACAACCTGTCCACAATTACCCAAACAGAGTCGTGACCCCTCTGCGACGTAGGCAACCCCGTGATAAAGTCCATGGATATGCTCTCCCACATCCACACCGGGACCTCCAATGGCTGTAGCAATCCTGCTGGTCTCTGATGATCCACTTTTACAAGCTGACAAGTGGCGCATTTCGAGACAAACTCAGCGATATCTCTCTTCATACCGCTCCACCAATACTACCGTCTCATGTCTTGGTACATTTTGTCCCCTCCGGGATGTACCGCGAACCGTGAGCCGTGCGACTCTGCCATCACATCGTGCCGCAATTCCTCTCCTTCTGGAACCACCAATCTCCCATTGAAGCGTAATCCCCCGTCTGAGCTAACGGTGTAGGATTCGGCTCCCTCTGCTAGCAATCGAACTATCTGCTCCTGACAGAACGAGTCATTAGCCTGTGCCCGTACTACCTTCGTGACAATCTGCGGTGTAACGGTCATCACAGACATGAAAGATCGGGCCACTGCATCCTGGTGTCCCAATTCCTTCCACTTAGCCTTCCATACCTCTGCCACCTCATCTACTGGCCTACGGCTCAACGCGTCTGCTACCACGTTAGCCTTACCCGGGTGGTACTGGATGTCAAACAGGTAGTCTTTCACAAACTCAAGCCACCTACGTTGCCGCATATTCAACTCTTTCTGCGTGAACAGGTACTGTAGGGACTTGTGGTCCGTGAACAGCTGGAACTTCTCCCCCAAAAGATAGTGCCTCCAAATCCGTAAGGCAAATACTACCGCTGCCAACTCCAAATCATGCGTGGGGTAATTCTTCTCATGAGGCTTAAGCTTACGAGAAGCATAAGCTGTGGCCTGTCTCTCCTGCTGTAAAACACCTCCAAGCCCTTGCAAAGACGCATCGGTGTAAACCAAATACTCAACTCCCGGTCTCGGCAAGGCTAACACAGGTGCTGAGGTCAATTTGTCCTTCAACTCATCGAATGCCAACTGACAGGCATCGCTCCAAATGTATGGCACACCCTTACGAGTAAGATGTGTCAAAGGACCTGCTATCTCCGAGAAACCCCGAATAAACCTCCTGTAGTATCCTGCTAAGCCCAAGAAACTACGAATCTCCGTTGGTGTCGTGGGCTGTCCCCACTCCCTCACCGCTGATACCTTCCCCGGATCAACTGATATTCCTTGGTCCGAAATAATGTGACCCAAGAACTGGACTTCCTTCAGCCAAAACCCGCACTTCTCATATTTTGCATACAACTCGTTCTGACGAAGTGTCTGCAAAACCTGCCTCAAATGCTCGGCGTGCTCCTCCTCTGTCTGAGAGTAAACCAGAATGTCATCAATGAAGACAATGACAAACTGATCTAAGAAATCCCTGAACACCCTGTTCATCAATTCCATAAACACTGCTGGAGCATTGGTCAAGCCGAAAGGCATAACCCGAAACTCATAAGAACCATATCTCGACAAGAACGCAGTCTTCGAGACATCCTCCTCCCTGATACGCAACTGATGGTATCCCGATCTCAAGTCAATCTTTGAGAAGAAAGAAGCTCCTCTCAACTGGTCGAATAAGTCATCGATTCGAGGCAACGGATACTTATTCCGTATCGTGACCTTATTCAACTCTCGGTAGTCCACACACAATCTCAGTGAACCGTCCCTCTTCTTCACAAACAAAACTGGAGCGCCCCAAGGTGAGGTACTCCTCCGAATAAAGCCCTGACCTAACAGCTGCTCTATCTGATCCCGTAACTCTCGCATCTCAGATGGAGCCATACGGTACGGTGCACGTGCTATAGGTCTCGTACCCGGTAGCAAATCTATAACAAAGTCTATCTCTCGACTGGGTGGTAAGCCTGGTATCTCCTTAAACACATCCGAATACTCCCTGACGACAGGGATACAATCTAAAGGAATCACTACCTCCTTAGAGGTATCCTCCTCAATGTAATACAGATGAGTGGTCGATCCTCCCTCTGGGCGAGGCATCGCCACTATAAACATCTCTTGCCCCGGAATGGAAAAAACAATGCTCCCGCTGAAGCAATCAATCATGGCCCTATATGCTACGAGCCAATCCATACCGATAATCACGTCGTGAACATGCATGTCTAACACTAACATGTCTGCAGGCAATACCAAACCACCAATCTCTACCCCCACTCCCCGGCATATAAAGAAAATAAGTGACCCACTCCCCAATGGTGAGTCGACACACGTCACTGTGCTCTCCGCCGTAGCTAACAATCCTAAAGCTTTCGCAAAGTGTGTAGCTATAAAACAGTGTGTAGCACCCATATCAAATAACACCCGATGCATAGTGCCATGGATAGGAAACGTACCCTCGATCGCGGGCAGTGCCTGTGGAACTGCAGCCTGGTGAACGTTGTAGACACGTCCATACTGTAGCTGCCCCTGCTGAGCTGGGACTGCTGGAATGGGTGGCAATGCTGCCATCTGTGGCGGTGCGGGAAGAGCGGCAGGAAACATAGGCCTCTGTGGCTCCTAGAGAGCACCCTGTTGTTGCTGCTGTGGGGCCCTGCCCTTATCAGGACAATCCTGCTTCTTATGGCCAGTCTTGCCACAAACAAAGCACTTCCCTGGGAAGTTCCCTCCCCTCTGCCCCTGCTGTCCCCGACCCTGGTGGCCGTTACCATTCCTCCCTTGGCCCTGCTGGCCCTGGTGAAACTGCTGCCCATTCTGCCCCTGTTGGCCCTGATGGCCGTTTGGACCCTGATGGCCCTGACGGAAACCTCCCTGTCCCTGCCTGTAGTTCCCTGACCGGAACCTCTTATTATCCCCCTGCTGGGAGCCTTGCTCAGTCTGTCTCTGCCCCTGACCCGATTGTGCCCCGCTGGCACCTTGTCCTCCGGTCCTGCCCTGATGGCTAGACTCCCCCGACCTTTTGCCCTCGGCCATATGAAAACGGTGGTCCTGGCAGTGCAACAATGCAGCGTTAACCACATCAGAATAAGTGGCCAACGATAGGTTCCCTAGCAGATGCTGACGGATCCTCCAATTCAACCCATCGGTGAACTTCTCAATCTTCTTCTTCTCTGTTGGTATCTCGTCTGGAACGATGTTCAACAGATTAGTGAACTCGGCCTCATACTCAGCCACTGTCTTGCCCTCCTGCTTTAAACTCATCAGCTTCCTCCTCATTTCCGTGTGAACAGCCGACGGAAAGTACTTGCGGTCAAATCGCACCCAGAACTCCTGAATCGTGAGAGTATCCCTCTCCTCTGCGGTGGTAATAGACTCCCACCACTGTAGTGCAGATCCCACTAGCTTGAAAGTAGCTAGCACCTGTTTCTGAACATCAGTGCACTCATGCATCCTCAAATGCCTCTGTATGTCTTTCCTCCATTGGCTCGAGACTACCACGTCTGAGCTACCTGCAAACTCTGGCGGATGCGCTTTCTGAAAAGCGTCTCGTACACGCTCCCAAGCAAACGGAAATTCATTAACCTATGCTGGCGCGGCAACCGGCGCCTGAGGCGGTGCCTGCTGAACAACGGCAATGGCGGCATTCACCGCTTGAGCTACTATAGCTGCAACCTCAACGGCGTTCAACATGCCCTGAACTGGAGCGGGCTGGGGTTCGGGCATTGCATTCCTGGGAACTCGTCGTGCACGTCGTGGAGGCATCTGAAATAAGAACAAAGTTTATAAGTTCACGGATATAAACTTAATAAAGCTGAAGAACGAAGCATACACAATAAGAGTACAACAGTCCTAAAATATAGGGCTCTATATCAAAGAAACGTAGCGGAAACATAATAGCCGTACAGATCCTAAAGGACACTAGAACCTGATGCTCTGATACCACCTGTGACACCCTGACTAATTAAATACCGGGTAGCTACTCCTTTATTAAATTAATTCAAAATGCCAAGTTGGCTCAGTTAATAGCATCACTGTCGAAAACATTTTTTTTTTTTATTATTACTAACCACCTTGTATTTAAAAAGTAAGTTGCCAAATTTTAATTTAAGTCTGATTAACATGCAACAAGAGTAAAGAAATAAATAACACCATTCACCCTACTGAAGTAAAATGAATAACCATCACAATAGCGTAAATAAAGTCTGGAGGAAAACTCCTCACTACAATCCCATAACTGAAATAAATAAACTGAAACGATACATGCTAAAGTCTGAAAACTGAAATGTAAAAGATGTCTCTAAAGAAATGGGCAACATGCCCTACAACTGATAGATAGCGACTCTGGAATCCAAAAGATAGAAGCGTCTATATGCAAATCCCTGTAGCTTCCACAAGCAGCTACAGCTCGTCACCTGAATGAGTAACCTATGCTTGGTGTCCTTGTGGCTGGGCACCTAAAATGGTTTTACAAGAAAAAGATTTGAAAAGCAAACGGGTCAGAGCCCGAATGTGGAGTTATATTTTAAAAAACCTGCAAGTGCTTTAAAAACATTTAAAACATTAAATGCAAAGTACATGTTAGGACGTACACTCACATGATATTCTCACCTCTCGTCTAACTGTGCACTCCTAACGTAAGTACCCATCTATAACGATATAAACCACTAGCTAAATGACACCATAACCAGCTAGACAATAATAGTTCCTACCCTTATTACCCGGTCCTATTAACATATCACGCTCGTAATAAGAAGGGATTTAATGTAAACTCGGATGCTCAATATGCATAATATATATATCACTAACCCATTATGTTATTCTCGAAACAATACTGTAGTTATATTCACAACATTAACATGAGGATTCTTATTAATTAAATGTATATTAATCACATCGTAAATATACAATACAAGCACCCCGAGAACTAAGCTGCGGTGTACACATACTCTGCTATCCATCCCGGTACATCACGTACATAAGGATTACATATTCCGAATCTCTCAGGAATAGTTTACCGATAACAACATCACAAATAATGGAGGCGAACACAGTCACCATCACATGGGTCACGCACATACCTACGCTCCCATGATCAGCGGACTTATTAATATCCCAATAAGTCTTTCTATGACCTATGTTCATCGAGGTACCAGTCTATATCCCCCCCGTAGGCACACAAGGATTAGAGGGTCCTAAGCGAACGCAACCTCCCGTGATAGCAAGTATGGTAGGTATGTCATACACACAGTCATATACCAATACTAAGTAAACACACGTCTTAGTAATACCGTATTTTAATCGTAGTACATATTCTCATACTAACTTATAATCATCACAATTTATACTAATCCGATTTATAATCATACGCGCTATAGTTTCTCACGTCGTAGTAACCACTCACGTCTCAACCCAAACCGTCCATGTAATACAACTCCCGTATATAATTTACTCCTCATAATAATCCAAAAGTCCCAAATTTATCCTTACATCATCAAAGAATGTTAACTCTACCCTCGAACCAGTTTCCGGGACTCCAAAAATCAAAACAGTCCAAAAAGGACCAAACAGTCAACTCGTTAGAAGTCTCGTTCGAACGAGACTATTCGAACGAGATCCCTCTGCCAACTCGTTAGATGTCTCGTTCGAACGAGACTGTTCGAACGAGATCCCAGTTCGTTCGAACGAACTGTTCCTTCTAACGATATCTCATTCGAACGAGATATCGAATGAAATCCCTTTTCGTTAGCAGCAACTGGTCAACTCGTTAGAAGCTCGTTCGAACGAGTTCGTTCGAACGACCTGGGGGCTGCTTCTAACGAGCTACCAGCTTCGACCCAGATTTTTCCCCAAATCGTTTTCCTCCATTTTTAACACCTCAAATCTTCTAAACTAAGTCCCAATCGATCATTTAAAGGTCTATAATCAATACTAAACATATATAATCACATCCTAATATGTTTTTAAGGGATCAATCCATCCTAACATCAATTAAATTACAACTTTCTACACTTTTTCCAAATATCTCAAGAACATGAACCCTAACTACATATCATCATCAAATCCCAGAATTTAATTCGTTTTTTCTTTCACCCAAACATGTATTAACATCAGATTAATCGTCTCCAAACTATTCTACATGCAATCCTTCTCGAATTCCTCAAGTTTTATGATCTAAACTACATGGGTTTTCATGTTTTATCAAGAACAAACCATAAATCCGAATTTTCTAACATGGAAAAGACATTCTCAGAAATTAAATGGAATAAAGTCACTTGCCTTGGTTTGATTTCTGACTTTGGTGTAGGTTGATGATGTTTTTCTGCAGAATTTCCTCTCTTTCTCTCCTTCTCCAAGCTCCTTCTCCAATGGTGGCTTAAGGTGGCTAGGGTTTTGATTTGGGAAAGATTGTAAACCTAATGTTAGCCTCCGTAGCTTAAAGGGTTAATATGGGTTGGTTATGGGCTTAGTGGGTCAATATCCACATCAGATTTAATTACCCAATTTTCGTCACTTTTAATTCCTAAAAATGTAAAATTACCAAAATACCCTTTAAGTTGCCGGTATGGCCTAAAAATACCCCGGGACCCAAACTATACCCCCGGCTAGTGTTTTCTGACTATCTCGACCATTCCGGACGCGTTGGCGCACTCAAAATGACCATACGGATTATAGATTTTAAATTCACTTTTTATTATCAAAATAATATACCGTGACGCGGCGGTCCCACGCGTCTCAACAAAATTTCTAAAATGCCGTATATAAATCTCACGACAAATTTTATAATACCAAATACATATATAATCATATATGCACATAATCAAATACCAATTCGCATCTCATTAGTATTTATAACCCGGATTAATTTTCAATTAATACGCATTTAATTAATTAATCCCAAAAATAAATATAGTCAAAAGTACGGGGTATTACAATCCATTTGGGAGAAAATCAATGTAATGAAAGGAAGTTTTAGATAGAAAGTGGAGAGATATTTTTAGGTTGAAATAAATTTTAGTTTTAGGTAGTTATTTTATTTTTTATTTTTAGATTTAAATTGAGGGAATTAAATTGTTGTGAGTTTCAAATTGAGTGTGAGAATTTCATTTGTATTTTTGTTTATCACTCAATTGGAGGGTGTATGCTTCAAATTAAAGGATTGGAGTTCAATTTCACTCAAAGAGATTTGGTTTGATTATTCTCTTCTCTACTCTTTTATTTTAATGCCTTTGATTATTTGTTCATCATGTTGAATATCATCTTCGGCTAAATCCCCTTTCAAGGGGTGGGCTGAACCTTGATTTAATATTATTTTAATTAATTAATTTGTTTATTTGAAATTCCCTTTGAATGTTAATTTTAATCTTTCACCTTTCAGTTTACGCCTCGAGAGAGGGTAAATGATTTTTTAGAGCAATCGAAATTCAAGATATAATACCCATTTTATAATCGAACTAGAGATAAGGGTTTCTCAAGTGTGGTATTATTTCTTGAATTTCTACTCTAAATTTTCTTTTCTACGATTTATATGAATTTTGATGAATCAATCCTAGTGGGTGGTTTATTAAAAGGAGTATATATCTAATTTCTAGAGTTGTGGAAGTTTGAGCTTAATTTTCTAAAAGGTTAGTGCTAAAATTTCATTTGTGATGAGAGTTGACTTGTAATTTTACTACTAATTTGGGAGATTCCAAATGAGTGAATAAATTAATTAGAATGACTTGAATTTGTGGTGTAATCTCATTCCTTGATTGTTCTCACATTTATTTACCTCTCTTTATCTCTAATTTTAGTGTTTGATTCCGTTCATCATTTCTAGTAATTTAGTTTTATTAATTCATCATCCTCACAACATTGTTTTAATTTTAAAAAAAATCCATAAAAAATAGCAAACAAAGAAAAAGTAAAAAAAAAATAACTAGAAAAATGAATTACATGACTTTTCTTGTGTTTCACTCCATAGAGTTGGATTAACACTCTTGCTTACCTCTATACAAGTTACTATTATTTGTTGTAGGTTTTCAAGGATTTTGATTAGAAAGTCTTTTCCATAACGACATACTAAAAATTCAACTTATCAGTGGCCGCATCAGCTGTCGTATAGGATTCACCCATAACGATTCTTACATTGGGATGTGTATGTCCACTTTGGGGGATGATTAAATTGGTGTCTTTTCCATGAAACATCTGGTAGGATCATTGTTACATCGAGGTTAATGTGGTGATATACATTTCATACTAGTAAATTCGTGGTTGT
Source organism: Sambucus nigra (assembly GCA_949130495.1). Lineage (NCBI taxonomy): Eukaryota > Viridiplantae > Streptophyta > Magnoliopsida > Dipsacales > Adoxaceae > Sambucus > Sambucus nigra. Next base: position 214,984,801 of record OX422221.1, on the reverse strand, counting down.
GTAGCATAGGTCACGATAAGACTTGTCATTTCTCATAATAGATGTGTGAGCTATTGGAGAAATGACTGAGTTTGATGACCATCACCCAAGAAGTATTTGGGAATCATTGTTGCTCTGAGGTTTATGTGATGATGGTAAATCATTGATAATTTTAGTATGTTTAGGTCATGTTGACTTATGGGAGTGCTTTGAAGTTAGTACCAAGACCTTTATTTATAATCATGTGTCATGATATGACCTTTGAGGATAATGTCAAAAGTAGGTTGATAAGGGATAGATAATGAAGCTAGAAGACTTAGAACACGATGATATTCATCATGGTTTTGAAGATAACACTTGGAATGGAGTGTTAAGATTGATTATCGCACCTGCGTGATTTGGTGTGACACTAATGAAGGAAATGATTTGGTCCTAGGCATGGATAATGTTTGAAAGTTTGAGATGTCATTAGAATAGTTATGATGTAAGATCATATAGGATGTTGCTAAGGGTCGTAGCAGTGGTCCGTGAGATCAACGTTTAAATCGTGTGAGCATTGTTGTTTATATGATGAAAGAGATCTCATAAACTGAGGTTAATTATCACGTGTTGAAATTATGGAGGTCTAAGTACAATGGTTCAGTGATTGGAGATAAGCCCTGAGAGATGTAAATTCACTTTAATTTGGGATAGTTATGCTTACCAATGATGGATCAAGTAGTATTGGTCCTAAGGAGGGAAGCCTAATGTCTCAGCTTCTCAAGGAAGTGACTTAGTGTTCCGTTCATCTGGAAATGATTAATGATTCATGTTTAGGACTCCTCAGGGTTAATGGGTCAAGTTATGGTATGTGGCAAGGCTAAGACTTTAACGGATGTCAGTGAGGGCTATAGACTTCAAGGGTATATTGTGGGTTCGTACTTCGTGTAGCACAATTCGTTGTTAGAAATTGATTATTTTCTTCTGGCATGGCAGTGTCCTGATTCATTGCATTCCTTGTGTCTTCTTTGATCCTGGCAATGGGAAGTTATTGATCAATTGTGATTCGGGTGTAGCGCTGCATAAGCTCAATAGTGATGCGAGTAAAACCAGTTGTGGGTGATGCGTCATGGTAAACGAGTGCGCTCTTCATTGGAAGCACCTTTCTTCTCACTTGTTTATGTGTACATGTGGTCTCGCATTTGTTGCATGTTTGCAAAAGTTACTTGAATGCTTTAGGTTGACATGTTTCGTTAGTTAATCGATATAGCTAGTTACGACTTAGTCGTGTGTCCCAAGGTTGTGACTTGAGAATATTATGAGTATTAGAATTTGACAAAATATTAGATGTTAGTGTTTTAAATTTTTTGGAAGTGTGCGGATTAAGGATGTAATCGCTCATATTAACCTGTGCTATGACACCTAAGATGACTCTAAGGTAGCGTAAGGATCTCGTAGGAGATATCGATCGAGTAGACCAACAGGACTAGATGACCATCTCATGATTGATGATGTGATGACTAGTGATGTCAAGGATGTGTCAGCCTAGGCTAGGCATGATACAAGGTTGCGTGAGGAATTGTATGTTGTAAATCCTAACGTAGGAATAATCGACGATAATGAGTTCATTAGTGATAGTGAGATATTTGGTGAGTATCAATCATATCGAGGCTTAATTTAGATGGAGATGTTAGGCACGCTTGAGAATTATCAATAAGATCTTAGAGTTCATCATGATTGGGTTAACCATAGTGATTCGTGAAACTGAAATATTTGGGTTTTAGACCATAGTGTTGAGGAGGCCCTATGATTGGATACTGGTTGTAGGTAACTGGATTCTAAGTTGATGATTCATGAATTTTAAGGACAATTTTTTTTAAGGAGGGAAAAATGTAATACCCTGCCATAGAAAAATAAGTATTTAGAGATAATCGAAGTATTTTGTTCAAAGGAAAATTTGAGGTATAAATATATAAAAGAATTACGCCAAATGGCAAGAAAAGTGACACATTACGAAAAATAATTAAGGAGAAAAAATTTCCACATTGCATGGTTTGCATGGATACGTGTTTAAGTTCAAATAGTCCTAGTAATTATGTTTATTAAGTTCGATGAAAAAAACGTTAAGGAATGATTGTGACACAGTCATGGTTAATATAAAGCGACTTTTTGTCAGCACGAGCCACGCAAGACGCGAACCTGCGCGATTTTTGTAGGACAATTGGAGAGGTATAAAAATAGTGTGATTACATATTTCGAGCCTTAAAAAAATAAGAAAAACTACCATATAGAGAAAAAAATAAAATAAAAGTTAATCTAGAACTTTTTTATGGTACGCGACACTACGAAAATGCAACTTTGTGCGGATTATTTAGGACTATTGGAAGGTGACCATACTATGAGACCCTAAAAATACATATAAAAATACCATGGGGTCAAAAGTCAAAAAATAAATAAAAATTATTTTTTGTCAAAAAGATAAAAGTGCTCAAAAAAATTAATTTTAAGAAACTTTTCCTTCTTCGACGTCTCCGAAAAAATAATTTATACCCGTTTTAGGCGGATTTTCTGTCTAAAATGTAGTAAAATTATTTTAAGTGTTGGCGAACTTATGTTCATTGGATTTTATGAGGTATCGACCATCTAAAGGGCCCAGACCAAGGTAATTTAATAATTAGCTTCATTTGTGGTATAAAAATATAAGAAGGGGTGTGATACGGTTTCAAAAATCCTCTCCACGTTTGTAGCCTCCCTTCTCTCTCTAAGTTGGAGCTTCCACGGAGGTGTGTTCTGTCCAAAAATTCTTAGGACTGAAACCACCAATAAACACCATTATTTTCACCATGAAACCACCATTAGTAGTCCTCAAACTATCTTACATCATTATGTAAAACACTAGAAGGAATTAGTGGGTTAAAAAAGAGGGTGTTCTTGGAGTTGTGTGGACGTTTGAATGGGGTGTTCTTAGAGGAAGAAAATGGATTTTGTGGAGCGTTCTTCGAGTATTTTTAGAACTTTCATTGGATCTAGTATGGTGGAGCTTTTGTGACTTCGTTTAAGGACACCTTTGGAAGTGAGGGAGTAACCCATCTTCTCCACTACCACTACCATTTTGGATTCTTTGAGGTGGGAAAATCTTACCTTATTAGAGGCTTAAAGTTTGATGAAATTTCATCAAGTTTTATTGCATGTATTTGGTTTAATATATGTAGGATGTGTGTTAAATGGAAACCATGAGTTAATTTATTTAATTCTCATAATTTTATATAAAAATAGATATTTAAAAAGGTGTTTTAAAATGATTTTTGAAAGAAGACAAATTTTAGAATATTCTTTTACATATATTGGGTGTAACATGTGTAAAAATAGTTATATTGCACTAATGGGTTTAGTACTTTCATCCTTAATGTTTTGAGTAAAAAGGGACATTTGAAAGAAGTTTTAAATGGGTTTTAAAAGTGTTGGAAATTTAAGCACACTATTCATGGACAATTTATGAAATACAATGTGCTAAAAGTGGGTTTTACTGAAGGAAATGGGATTTCTATTAAAAGTAATATTTTAAGATTTTTCATGTCATTTTGTAAAAATGATTATGTGTTTTCCTATGTCAAATAGAAATATTTATACGTAAAGAAATATTTTCACTTTAAATGGGTATTTTAAGATGTATAAACTCATTATAGAATATAGTATGGATTTAGTGTGTAAATATGAGAAGAATGAGGACTTTCCATAAGTTGTGGATTAAAAGTTAATAAATGAAAGTTAAGGGTTTCAAATGTGCAATTAGTAGGAAAGTAGGTGTTAATATGTAAAAACTCAAAAAATAAAATGTGTTTATCAAATACGTGGAAAATGAGACTTTAATATATAAAATGTGTGGACTTATATATTAAAGGTGTGTAAAGTGTAAAATGTGAAAGTTGAGTAAAGTGTGAAAATGAACAAGTGTTTTAATCGTTAAATGTATTTAAATGTTGAATTGGAAAATTAAACTACTTTTTGGAAAGCAACACTTGTTAAAGACTAAATTTCAAGCTGGCAATAAAAAGGATACATTGGTAAATTTACTTGAAATGGAACATTTTTATGAATTAAAAATTTTGGTGAATGTTTTTACAGTAGTATGGATGAAATTGAATTAAATCCTAAAACATGAATGATTTTTGGTTAAAAAAATCACATGTGTGTATAAATAAAGGACTTAAAGGAGAAAGTAATAATTTTTCAAGTGTTAATGGAAAAACGGAGAGTTAAGTCGGGGCTTTTGGCTTCCACTCGTAAATGTTGAATAATGTGAACATTGGAATAATGTTGGCCATATTGAAAAGATAATGAAATATTTGGATGATGCTGGAGAAATAATTAAGAAGGGCATTACGTCCCTAGTGGTGAAAGACCCCAAAGTAACTGCAGTAACATATGGCGGGGGAGACTGGTGGTGAGAGGCCACAAAGTCTGTGGTTATTGACTAAATTTCAAAGATAATGACGTAATCAGAAACATGATAAGGAATAGGTTATAAAATGAAAATAACCTAACTAGCCTCAATAATTAATGTTCCAATTAATGTAACATGGATAAGTAAATTGAGAATAATGACTAATGTCCATAAGAAAAATAAAATGGTTAATCAATGTGACTTAATGAATAGTTAAGCTAGCTAAAGAGGTTTAAACCCATAATTACACAAGTGTGTGTCGTATAAGGCTTTCAGTGTTAATGAATATTTTCTAATTCGATGTGTATACGTGTTGAAAGAAAGTCTTAAGTAATGGTCAAGTACCTCTGGCGTGAGTTAATGAACGTTGAGTAATAAACGTTTGAAAGTGATTGAATGGTTTTTCCAACAATTGTAAAGTGTTTAACTGGGTGAGTTAATGGGAAGAATATGCTAGTTTTAAGCATAAAATACAAAATGATTTTTTTGTAAAGAGAAGGAGAACAAACGACATCAAATAACATTTTTGAAGTAAAATAGTTTAATACATTGGGACATGTATTTTTAAAGGTATATTTGTAGATATATATGTATTTTCACAAGCATGTAGGTATAACGTGTGAGTGTTCTTTATGTTGTTCGTTTCTATACAACATTTTTATAGGTTCCCAATGAGCATTCGTGTCACATCCCTCCTTTTTGTTATGGCTGGTTGTATGTTGTTCCATATTTTGAGAGCGTTGTACAAGTAAGTGGTTATTTGAATTTACGATTAGTGGCTCTCTTTAATTGGCCTCAGAGCCACTTCCTTTGGGTTTTATCACATATTTGATGAAAATTGGAATAACATGCTAACAAGAGTAATGTTAAATGACAATAAAAATGGATTAGAAATATTATTTAGGTTGTTCTATTGCACTGCACAATTAACATACGAAACAGATTGGGTTGATCCTTTAACCCTTAAATTCGCTTCGGGGCATTTCATTTCAAGCTATCCCTACTTCCTTATGTTTAATTGTTTAGGGAACATATCTATCTTATATGTTTGAAGATGTCATGCGAGTTCTTCTAACCTAAGAGTGTCTTAGATCCCTAAATAATTAAGGAAGGTGACCTTAAGAATAAAACGGGTAGGGAGCGACCTCAAAATATTTTTCATAACTCTCGTCTCCGGAATTTTCTCACCCAAATTAAAACTCCAATTAACAATGTTCGATAAATGAACATAAAACTCATCAAATGACTCATACTTTAACATAGTGATGGTCTCAAGTTGGGTGGCCAAATTTTGAAGCTTTCACGCTTTTATAACGTTGGTTCCCTTGTGTGTGAGCTAGAGGGTATCCCATGCCTCTTTTGATATAGTGCACGTCATCATGCGGCAAAACTCATTAGCGATGACGACTCCAGAAACAGCACTAAGTCGACGAAAGTTAAATTTACTCCATTTAAATTTGTCATCAGTCCAAAAAGAAACATGTTTAGCGTAAACACCATTATCAATGGTGATAGTGTAAGGACACAAGTCTCCGATTGAGTCCCAATGTTGTATTGGCTCAATTTCGGACAAAAACATTTGAGTCATAGGATAGACTTTATGTTTTTCCATTCAAGCCTATGACGTGTTAGTTGAAGACGTAACGGCCAAGATTAAATCTTCATCAAATGCCGAGTTTGTTGTGTCTCGTTTCTACGTGAACCACATGTGTTCCATTTACTCCTAAGGTATGAATGCATTACATATTTATATAGGAGCTTGGAACAATTTTAATTGGGTGTGATTTTTGTTTAATCTGTTGTTTATTTTCATAAGGTTTCTTTAAAACTTTAAAATAAAGTTTTGGGGCTAAAATTGAATTTTTAAACATTCTGGAAACTCATTCGATATTGTCGTTCGGACGAGTTTTTTGTTCGAACGAGAATGTCATTCGAACGAGTTTGCCAACGAGTTTTCCCAACAGTCCAATGGAACTTCGTTAGAAGTATCGTTCGAATGAGACTTCATTCGAACGAAAATCTCGTTCGGATGAGATTTCTGGCGAGAATTTTGGCAATTTTTAATCAGTTTTTCCCTATGTTCCCACTTACCTTTTCCCACTAACTCTTGGCAGAAGTTATATGTGCGGGAACCAAGTTTGAAAAACCAACTTTTGACAATTTCTAAACATCTTTTTGAGAGAAAATTTTGAGAGAGAAAAATTGTTAAGTTCAAAAGTTCATGTTTTAAGTGTTTGCTTTTTAAGAACATTATTGCAAAAAATACTTGTGTTTACACCCATACTTTGTTTATTCCAAGTTTCCATATAAATATCTTGCTTGGAATGTTTGGCACCGGGTTGAAGAGTTCGTTTGGGTTTACTTATACATCCCAAAAAGAAGAAGTTCATTATTTTGCTGCGAAATTCTCATATGGTGAAAGGCACCATGTGTGGCTAACAGTTGCTCCTAGAGCCTCATTGGTGAATTCCAAGGTTCCGGTGGAGTCCGGGATTGTCAACTAAGCATAGGTTGGTACAAGAAGACGCATCAGGGGCTTGAAGGGAGTCGAGTCGAGATGAGTAAGTCATTTTTCTTGTACTTGTAAAAATACCATACTTAGTGGATTTAAGGCTAGGGTCGTCCGAGGTTGTTTCCCGTTGTGGGTTTTTCCTTGTACATCGCGACGTAGTGTGACTGATTTACTTTTATCTTGCAAAATAACTTAGAAACGCACGTGTAGGATAATTCAAGATAAAATTTGGTTTAATTGTCACACTTACTTAAATTGGTGCTAATAATTAATTTGGGTAATGTTTATTTAATTCAAGTCATTAATTTTATTGGATAAACTTTGGTTTGGACTTTATTGCAAAAATGAATATTTATTGCTAGGCAAATTTCTAGGACTTGGGTTAAATTGTTTTAAGTGAATTTAAAAATATGTATGTGTATAATCTAATTTCACTTGGTTTAATTTTAATTTGAAAGAAATTAAAATTTCTTTTTTGTGTTTGTTGTGTTGAACCATTTCTCGCTTCTGCATCTCTTTAAAAGGAAATTAACTTTTTATTTGTAAAATCAAGCTTTTGGGGGGTCATCATTTTCCAACAAGTGGTATCAAAGCATTGATTGAGAAAAACTCACGTTTATAAGTAGTATCAGAGCCAAAACGATAAATTATTTCGTTAAGATCCTTTTAAATATTTTTGGCTAAAATGGAATTTTCTCCATTTTCAAAATTTTCTATTTTCGATGGTTCTAATTACGCATATTGGAAAGCGCGGATGAAATAGGCACTAAACTCTATCGATGAGAGAGTTTGGTTATCTGTCGTTAACGGATGGTCCCCACCTACATATTTAGTAGACAATGAGCGTGTTCCCAAACCCCGCCGATAGATGGAGTGAGAATGAATTTAAACTATTTAATTTTAATTCCCGAGGTTTAAATTCCTTATTTAGCGCAATCACACCGGATGAATGCCGTCGCATTATGATGTGTGAAACCACTAAAGAAGCTTTGGATATTTTACAACTCACTCATGAAGGAACTAGTGTCGTTAAAGCTTCAAAACTCCAAAACCTCACCACTCAATGTGAAACCATCAAAATGAATGAAAAAGAAACTTTTGATGAATTTTATGCTAGACTTTCTGATATTCTTAATTCATCTTTTAATTTGGGAGAGAAAATACCCGACAACTGAGTGGTAAAGAAAATTTGAAGGTCCCCACCCGAAAGATTTATTCCAAAAGTGACCATTTTAAATTCTTTACCCACTTTAGCCTCTACGAAATAAGAAGAGCTTGTAGGTGATTTACAAACCTATGAAATAGACATGTTTCCCTCCAAAACTGAAAAGAAAATAGAAAAGGGCATTGCTTTGAAATCCCGAAAGGAGGAAAAACAAATAGTAGAGAGTGAAAGTGAAAGTGACTCGAAAGATATGGCTATGTTTGCTAGGAAGTTTCAAAAATTTCTTAAATTTAAATAAGATAAATTTAAAAATGATTTTAAGAAATTTGAAAATTCTAAGCATGACAAAGCCGAGAAGATCCCTAAAACTTTTAATGAAAACTTAAATAGGGACGAGTCAAATAGGTGTTTTGGTTGTGAAGGGTATGGCCATAGGGCTTTTGAGTGCTCCACTAAACTAAGGAAAGAGGGTAAGTAACCTATTTCCTATAATGCAACCCTTAGTGATAGTGATAAGGAAGAGGGACCCGATTCCCCCACTAAGCCCAATTTTATGGCTTTTATCGCTAGTCATGTGAGTGATAGTGAGCACTCATCTATTGATGAAATCTTAACACATGACACTTCTGAGGTCGATATTTATGATTTCCTTACTTTTGATGGTTGTGAGAGTGAAGAAGAGAGAGAGAGAATTAAAATGAAGAAGATGTTAATGTGAGTGAACTTCAAAATGCTTTTCAAGAACTTTATGAAGAATCCATTAAATTAAAAAGAGTTAATTTAAAGTTATAAGCGAGTTTAAGAGAGCGTGTCAAGGTCATTGATGATAGTGTGTTTGTTGAACACCTTAGGACACGTGAGAGAACTCTTAGAGAGAATCTATAATATATAGAAGCCGGGAGAGATAGCCTTAGAGGTTTAATGGAATTAATGAAAAAGGATCTTCTCGAGTTTGAAGAGAGAAATGTTTTGTTAGAGTCTAGAATTTTAGAATTAGAAGAACAATTAAAAGACTCTAGTAAAGTAAAATTTGATTTGGAGTGTAGGTCCGAAAAACTAGATAAAATCCTAAGAATGATCCAAATAAAAAATGACACTTGTGGTTTAGGCTTCGATACTTGTAATGAATCAAATCATAAAGCCAAAACCAATGTTTTAGGAGAATCGCCTAGGATAGCCTTTAGAGATCATTCCTTAGGTAAGTCTTTTCGCCGAGTCTTTAGGTGCTCACATTATGGTCGAAAAGTTCATCTTAGGAAATTTTGTTTTGATCTTAAACGAGTTCCTAGAAAATCCCAATGTAAGGAAACCGAGGTATCCAAGATTCCTACACCCTGAGATCGTCCTTAGTCATTAGTTTGGGTTAGGAGATCCGACTTGGTAGCTTTACAACATAGGATTTTTTATTCTCATTTACTTTCGCATGCTTCCTCACTTACAAAATCTAAAGGTTGAATGTGTTAGTTATTTGCATACTCTAGCTTGTTGTGCCTCATATTATATATCATTGCTAGGTGTATGCATGTTTAATCATTTTCTAGTCTATGCTCCATACTTAATCACATGCTAGAATTATGATTCTTGTTTATCTTTTGTATTATACTTCTTTCATTGTAGTTTGCATTAAATGAAAAATATAAAAATATTTTTTTAATCATTTTTGTTTTATTGTTAGTAATTTAGGCTTTATGAAAAAAACAAATAATTTTTGTTTGTCTTTTGGAGTAAATATCTCTGTTGTTTGGTTTAAAAATTTCAAAAAACTCAAAAAGATTTTTATTTTGTGTGTATTTTAGTTTGACACACTCTATGTGGCATATACTTGTGTTTGAATCCCTAGTTTTTTGCTTCCATATGGCTAGAACTTTTGGTTAAGATTATCAATCCTTAAAATGTTCTTTACCATAATTACATGGAGTAGTTAGATTTTGTGTTGTTATAATTGATTCTATTTTTATATGCCTCAATTCACACATGCACGAGCTCACTTGAAATTATAACTTCATATGTATATTTGAGCTTTGTGACGTGTTCTCCTACCAATCTAGTAATCTACATATTATATGATCTAGGAGGACTAGTGCATGTTAAAATCCGTTGCACGTGAGATTTGTATGAAATATAAACATGTTGTATATTTATGTGCACGGGGAAGGGCTCCGAAAGGAAAAATCATCCTTTGCGAGTAAGCCATCATTTGCTTGGACCTAAAAGAAATACGTGGTCCAAAGGCCTAAAAATAAAATATGGCATTAAACAGAAAAAATAATTGCCAAGGCCTATGTTTAATTGATATATTCATTAAAAAATATATATGCTTATTGAGGGAGATTGGATGGTATATAAAAGGTTTGCACAATGTTCGTTTATCATAGTTGTACTTTAAACGTCATGACTCTATTGGTTTGTAGAATCATCAAAACTCTAGACTTGTATGCATTGTGTATGTTTGTTCATCGAGTTCAATCTATATTGTCACATGAGGTTATATTTAAATGTGATAAAGTTTGAAATCAAATGAGAACTTCGTGAACATGTTTTAAGTGAGTGGGTCTAAATTTAATTATTACTAGTTCACACCCCAACACTTCCATTTTCATATGACACATTTTTTCCATACGAGTGTGAAAAGCTTATTGTATTTTGTGTCATGTGTGGTGTTTATACCTAGTATATGTGCATGTGCGTTAATGATATTTATTATGTACTCATATACGAGGTATTCTATTTGTCTTTGCCTTGCTTTCAAGTCCATCTATGCTTCTACTTCATGATTGGTATCTATATTGTTGCATTCTTTGTTGATATCACATGCTTAACACTTTATGTATCATATTAGTATCATTTTCTTGCATCTTAGTTGGTATCCTTTATTCTTTGTATGGATTAGTTATGCTTTTGTTGCCTATATTCTTTCATGGTCTTTTGCACTATATGTACTTTTGTTTTCTTAATTCTATCACCTTTGTCTATTCCTAAACAAAAAGGGGGAGAATGATAGGGGGAGAAATGGTATCTAATCCTATTGTAATCATATCTTAGTTTGGGAGATTTATCTTAGAGGGAGACGTCTTTCTAAGTTGATCATAGTTGATAAAGGGGAGAATTAATATAGGGAGAGTAATTATTTTAATTGAATATAATTCTTTGATATTCCCTATGCGTTTGATAGTTTGCTTAAGTGTGCAGGAATTCTTCTAAATATGGCAACTTTCCTCATCGGCAAAGATATTGATCCTTGGGTCTTGAGTCAAGTTTGGGTGGGATAATTTTTATGTTTAGTAGAGCTTGACGGTCCTTTAGGATTTTTGTTGGTTTTTGTCCCTGAATAGCTATAGGGGGAGATTTGTAAGGACACAAGTCTCCGATCGAGTCTCAATGTTGTGTTGGCTCAATTCTGAACAAAAGCATTATAGTCATAGGATAGAGTTCAAGTTTTTCCATTCAAGCCTATGACGTGTTAGTTGAAAGACGTAGCAGCCAAGATTAAAGCTTCATCAAATGGCGAGTTTGTTGTGTCTCGTTTCTACATGAACAACAAGTGTTCCATTTACTCCTAAGGTATGAATGCATTACATATTTATATAGGAGCTTGGGACAATTTTAATTGGGTGTGATTTTTGTTTAATCTGTTTTTTATTTTCACAAGGTTTCTTTAAAACTTTAAAATAAAGTTTCTGGTCTAAAATTGAATTTTTAAAAATTCTGGAAAGTCGTTCAATATTATCGTTCGAACGAGTTTTTCATTCGAACGAGAATGTCATTCGAACGAGTTTGCCAACGAATTTTCCCAACAGGCCACTGGAACTTCGTTATAAGTATCGTTCGAACAAGATTTCTGGCGGGAATTTTTTGGCACCTTTTAATCAGTTTTTCCCCAGGTTCCCACTTACATTTTCCCACTAACTCTTGACAGAAGTTATATGTGCGGGAACCAAGTTTGAAAAACCAACTTTTGACAATTTCTAAACATCTTTTTTAGAGAAAATTTTGAGAGATAAAAATTGCTAAGTTCAAGAGTTCATGTTTTAAGTGTTTGCTTTTTAAGAACATTATTGAAAAACCACTTGTGTTTACACCCATAGTTTGTTTATTCCAAGTTTCCATATAAATATCTTGCTTGGAGTGTTTAGCACCGGGTTTACTCTACCGAGTTGAAGAGTTCGTTTGGATTTACTTATACATCCCAAAAAGAATAAGTTCATTATTTTACTGCGGGATTCTCATATGGTGAAAGGCACCATGTGTGGTTGACGGTTGTTCCTAGAGCCTCATTGGTGAATTCTAAGGTTTCGGGATTGTCAACTAAGCGGAGGTTGGTACAAGAAGACGCATGTCTTGAAGGGAGTCGAGTCGAGTTGAGTAAGTCATTTGTCTTGTACTTGTAAAAATACCATACTTAGTGGTCTTAAGGCTAGGGTCGTCTGAGGTTGTTTCCCGTTGTGGGTTTTTCCTCGTACATCATGGCGTAGTGTGACTGATTTACTTTTATCTTGCAAAATAACTTAGAAACGCATGCATAGGATAATTCAAGATAAATTTTTGTTTAATTGTCACTTACTTAAATTGGTGCTAAAAATTAATTTGGGTAATGTTTATTTAATTCAAGTCATTAATTTTATTGGATAAACTTTAGTTTGGCCTTTATTACAAAAATGAATATTTATTGTTAGGCAAATTTATTGGACTTGGGTTAAATTGTTTTAAGTGAATTTAAAAATATGTATGTGTATAGTCTAATTTCACTTGGTTTAATTTTAATTTGAAAGAAATTAAAATTTGTTGTTTGTGTTTGTTGTGTTGAACCAATTCTCGCTTCTGCATCTCTTTAAAAGGAAATTAACTTTTTATTTGTAAAATCAAGCTTTTTGGCGGTCATCATTTTCCAACAAGTGGTATCAGAGCATTGATTGAGAAAAACTCACGTTTACAGATAGTGAGAGGAGTCCACCATCTTTCACAAACTAACGAGAGTCGCTCACCAATGGATTTTAAGAGAGACCTCATTATATCCTTCCTATAAGCATAATTAGTACCATCAAAGATGGGCACTCGATTATACAAATTCTCCATTAAATTTTGGCTTTTTAAAGATCAATAATGTTTCAAAAAAAATGATATAAAAGAATATAGTTGTATGGAAAAGGCTCACATAGTATTTTTTGGGAACCAACTCTGATACCACTTATAAGGGTAAAACAATTAAATGCTTTGATATCAAATGATAATGCGGAAATAAACTGCTCGACAAGGATGGTCTTAAACGAATTTTTTTTTATTTTTATCAATTTAATAGTCCAAGTATACAAAACTAGTTTTAAGCAAATTTTAATCTTCGATTAAATTAGTTATGAACAAAAATATTTGTTCAAAGTAATATGAATATGTTACGCATTCAAGAACACAAAGATTGAGAAAAAAATCCCTTACGATAAAAACCTTTTATTTTTTGCATTTCAAAAATATTACAAAATGGTCGACTTATAATACTACTTGATTACCGCCACAAGCATAACGCGTTGGTCTTCGTAAATCTTTGAAGAATACTAATTGTCTCCAAGAAGTCCACAAGAGATAAATTTTCTCTTGATATGCACCGATTAGGCTCAGCCTTCTTCTTCAGTCGTAATCCTTTCGGATTCACAAGTCAACTATGGAGTACCTCTCCACAAGGTGTATGCAAGGATTCAACTATTTTTAGGGTTTAAACAGATTCACAGAGATAGATTTTGGGAATGAATTTTGCAAATCAAAAAGGTTTTCTAAACTCAAAAGGTTGAAAAATTATGCAAAATATGTACATAAACAATTCTGGCGAAAGACTTGAAAAATCTAAACATGAGACAGGTATTTATATGACGTTCACAAATTTTGAGGCGACGACTCGTTCGAACGAAGATGAGGCTCGTTCGAACCAAGTTCAAACGACATTCAAACAAAGAAAAATAATACTCTTTCATTTGATACACGTTCATTGTATACTTCAAAAGAGCCTTCGAATGAAAAGGGGCACTCGTTCAAATGAGAATGCCTTCTTGTTTGAATGCGGCAGGCGAATTTTGAATTTTTTTTTTAAAAAATGCGTCAATTTTTAAAACAAAATGTCCTATTTTAGTTTTAATTAAAATAAAACATCCCAAAATAAATTCAATGAATAAATTTAAACTCTTAATAGCTTTATACCTTCATAATGTGGAAATACTTGAAAGTTGGAGATGTTGAGGATTCGCTTGAGTCAAAGTGAAACGGGATATGTCAAAATCAATGTAAGCCAAAGCTATTGAGAAAATGACAGAAAATATACTTTTACAAATGAAAGTCCATTATTTTACGAACAGTCCTGTTGGAAGATCGTTAGAAGCCTTCTCGAACGAAACTATGTTGTCGTTTAAATAAGAATTAATGTCGTTAGAAAGAAAATAGTATTTCATTCGAACGACCTTTTGTTTTTGTTCGAACAAAGTCATTCCTCAAAATTCATGTTTTTACTAATTAAGGCATGTTGGACTCAGATTTTTGAAAAACTTTTGACGAAAAATATTTTTCTATCTGTTTACCGAAGTTCCAAAACCCTTGCCTCACCCTTTGAGTTTAAAGATCCAAGTTCTTCATATTCATAAGTTTTGAGATCTTAAGTTTAGGCACCAAATTTTGTTTCTCTTCATCTTGAGAGAACTTGTTTTGTGCGGTGGACATCATGCATGTTGTTTATGATTGTTGAGCCTCATCACTAGATATTTAAATGTGCGTGGACTCGTACATTGTGGCAGCTTGCGTCGGTGGACTCTTACGTTGCATTCTGGAGGAGCTGTCAAAGATTAAAGAGTGTCAAGGCTTGTGGGGATCGACTCATTGAGTAAGTATACCGTCAACTTTTATAACTCCGCATTATAGTGAACAACTACCTAGGTCTTTCGAGATTTTTCCCTTTGTATTTTTCCTCGTACATCGACGTGTTGTGGATGGTTTCTTTATTTTATCTGCTTATCACTTAGATGGATGTTTTAGGACAAAAGGATAAAATTGGGTAAACCAACTTTTCACAACAAATTGTTTAAAATCGATGCAATGTTTTTACAAGGTTTATAGTTTCAATATTTAAAATATAAAAATAATAAAAATAGAATTTTTGTTTATTCAGACCATCATTGCCTAAGCACACGTTGTAGGGAGCGTTCTCAAATTGGTATAAGATAAGGTTGAACTTCGTTATTATGTTTTGATCCTGTGTTTTTTAGGCATGAATTTTGGAGGATTTGATGGTATTAGACCCCTCGATGTTTGATGGGTTGAACTATGCATATCTAAAAATGCATATAAAATCATCACTTAAGCTTATAGATGAACGGGTGTGGTTAAAAGTTGTTAAGGGGTGGTCTCCACCTGTCACTAGAAAAGGTAAGGTGATTTATTTAAAACCCGTAAAATCATGGACTGAAGCCGATCATAGGTTAACAAATTTTAATTCTCGAGCTTTAAATGATCTATTTTATTTTTTCACCCAAAGGATTTCCATTGTATTATGACTTATGATACATCTAAAGATGATAGGGGCATACTCCAACTCGCCCATGAAGAATCAGTGTTGTTAAGGCTTCCAAACTCCAAAACCTCACTGCTCAGTTTCAAATGATTAAAATGTTGGAGGGTGAGACCTTTGATGAGTTCTACATTAGATTGTCTGACGTTGTTAACTCGTCTTTTAAATTGGTAAAGAATATACCCGATAAACGAGTAATTAAGAAAATCTTAAGGTCATTGCCTGAAAGCTTTAATCCAAAGGTGATCGTTTTAAATTCTTTGAATACTCTTGACTCTATGAAACTTGAAGAGCTTTTAGGTGAATTAAAAACTTATGATCTTAAACATGTTTACCTTCTAGAATGTGATGAATAAAGAAAAGGATATCACTCTGAAATCCCGGAAGGAGAAAACACCTTGAGTCCAAAGATTTGGCTATGTTGTCTAAGAAATTCAAGAAATTTCTCAAATTCAAAAAGCAATCAAAAGATGCGAAAAGGTTTGAGAAAAATTTACCCAACAAGGTGGATCAATACCCCAAGAATTTGAATGATAAATTTAATAGGGATGAGTCGAGGAAATGTTATTTTTATGAGGGTTATGGCCATAGGGTATATAACACCCCGAGTTTTATTAATTATTGTTTTTGATTAATTTGTAGAAAAATGGAGATAAATAAATTTTGGATTTAATGGTTTTTAATAATTAAACATGTTAGTTTTTACATTTTATAGTAGTAAAGTTTCAACCGGAATTAAAATGGAGTTATAATAGAATGTTAGAATGATTTTTTTTTTGTATGTTTTAACATGTAGGTATGTTTTTATTGAGTTAATGAAATTCTTCTAAGTGTAAAGGCAGTGTTTTAAAGCTTTTGTTTTGATATTTGGGTCGTTTAAACGACAGCATATGTCGTTCGAAGGACTTAGCATCTCGTTTGAATGACAAGTGTTAATCGTTTGAGCGACGGGTGAGGCGGTGGGTTAATTAGAGTCCTAATAATTTTCTAATTCTTAAACCCTTTAAATACCAAAACTGATATGGGGATGGGACTTTTGAAACACTTTTCTCTCAAAATTTTCTCCAGTAAGGTTCTCCAAACATATTTCCTCTCATCTTCAACTCCTAGCCCCAACTTTTAATAAGTTTTAACTCAAGAATTTAAGACTCAATTGGTGTTTTCTCAAGAGGATTCAAGAACACATATTTGCTAATATTTCCATAGGAATCCAACCGTCTACTCAGATTTTTATCCAACTAATTTCAGGCATGAATACTCTATTCCTTTCCTTTGGTATTATGCGTTTTAAGTGTTACCTAAACCTTTAATCATATTTTTCTTAAAAGATTTTAGTGACTTAATTAGGAATAATGATAACTAATTCTGAGACTATTTTTTTAAATATTTTAATATGAACAATATCCACAACCCTTGGGTACGTAGGACTAATGAGTGTATTTTGGGTTTTGATGGTGTAGGTTGCATGTAGAAAAATCGTAGTTTTGAATTAAATGATTTCAAGGGTATGTAATTCATAGAAATTGTGTAGAGATTATGGAAATTGAAATTTTGTTATGTAAATAATGAATTCACATGTTAATTAAATTAAAATAATAAATGGAATTTTGCGTGACTATGACGATTGGATAATTAAATTAAGTTTTAATTAAATTGAACTCATGCACAGATTTACGTGTTGATTATTTATGTGTGATTGTGCAACTTGTTGGTATTTTGAATTGCCATTATGACGAATTTTTGTTGGGTATTCTATTCTCTCCCTATATTTTAGGCTGACCTCTAGGTATGGGACTAGTGGGTAGGCCTTTAGATGATTTACGCGTTCTAGGTATGGGACTAGTGAGGGTAGATTATCGCGATTTTATCACATTGGGGGTGAGCTGATTTTTAGTATTTTATCATCGTCACGCTAGCCTAGGCATGAGACTAGGGTGGGTAAATGTTGGAAATTCATCTTATACGTAGGATAGGATGTGTATGTACTTTGGGGACCTTTAGGTATGGGACTAAGGGGTATTTTGAGGATCTCATATCGATTAAAAGGGTGGGGTCATTTGTTAATTATGAAATTGAGAAAATGAGAATTAATGCCTCAGATAACAACGGGTATTAAAATTTGTGGCAACATGATGTATCAAGGACCGACAGCTTAAACGGTTCAGCTTGGGCGATTTATATCGTGTCATATGTGGAACCTTGTCATATTACGAGGGATCGACAGTTTAAAAGGATTCGGCTGGCTATTGACAAGGGGGAGTGTGACACTTTGGTGGGGTATCACCAGGGGCGGGAGGAGCGTCATAATAAAAAGTGAGAACAATAATAATTTGGGGGTAATTTAATTAAATTAATGCTTTGGGGCTGTGGGATAATTAAAATGATATTGGTGTGTTTTTATCAGAATTTTTGAGGGTGGTTAGTAATTTATCTTTCCCGCGTTTAATTATCTTCGTAATTAAAATACTTTGTTGTGATATTTATTGTGTATAATGCTATTGTCTGGATTCACATATTCTATTTGAGCGGAGTAGTGTGTATTCATGCTCGGGACTCTGACCTCGTGCGTTGACTAACATTTTCATGTATTAGTGCTAGAGTAGCTGCATAGGATTTATTAGATATTGTTTGAAGGTGCAGCTGGAGTTTATTCATTTTATCGCTTTAATTAGTTAGACTTTCTGTTCAGTCGTATTTCATTATAAGACTTCATTTGGGTTTTATTGGGCCATTCGGTTCCAAAGTTGTTAGAGGATTTTAGTTGGATTATTCACATTTTATTATTACTCAGTTTTAATTAAATCATTTTGAAGATTGGATTTATTCGAAGTTTTAGCATGCGATGGATCTTTTATCGTTCAGTTGTTATTATCATTTGGGATTGATTCAATTACTTATCTTGTGGATTGATTTATTTATGTATCATATCTGTCTCATGCTAAAAATGATATTTTATTTAGTTCACTCCCAGCATAGTTTTGGTGGAGACCGACGCTAGAATTAAGCGTCCTGTGACAGGGTAGCTGAGTGCCCCACTAAACTAAGGAAGAGGGCAAATAAACCGATAGAATTTAATTCCAACCTTAGTAATTGTGTTCCTAAATAGGGAAACGATTCCCCCATTGAGAACAACTTAGCCACGTTCATGGCTAGTCGTGTGAGCTTTGATGAGAAATCTTCCTATTAATATAGTTCTTTGCGTGACACTTTTGAGGCCATAGTTTGTGTATCCCGAGTTAGTGATGGTCGAGTGGTGGAGACAAGAAATATGTTGAAGAAGATGAGGAGGAAAGTGAACTCCAAGTTTCCTTTCATGAATTTTATGCTAAAACTTTGAAGTTAAAGAAGGCCAACATGAAGTTGGAAGCTAAATTGAAACAACGTGCCTTAGTGAATGATGATAGTGTTTTGATTAAGAATCGTAGGGGACGTGAGAGGACTCTTCAAGAAAAGCTAGTGTACGTTGAGGGTGAGAGAGATAGTCTTCATCGCTTAATGGAGGATATGAAGAAAAATATTCTAGAGTTTGAGGAGTCTAGGCGTTTACTCGAGTTAAAGATAGTTGAGCTTAAGAATAGATTGAGAGATTCAAGTTGTGCCAAATTTGATTTGGACTGCAGGTTAAAAAATTTGAATAAAATATTAGGCACTATCCAAATCAACATGACAAGTGTGGAATTGGCTTCGATGATCATAATAATTTCACTACCAAATCCAAGACCATGTGTTTAAGAGAATTTACTAGGAATGTTAGGATAGGACAATCCTTAGTTAACATCCCTTGCCGTGTTTTCACTTTCACACATTGTGATATGAAAGGTCGCCTTAGGAGGTTTTGATATGATCTTAAGAAATGTCCTAGAAAGTCTAATAATAGAATCACCATAGTTCCTAAAGCCCTTAAGCGTAATGTTACACGTACTTAGGTCAGGAAATCTGACTTGGAAACTTTACATATTAGAGTTGTTGATTCTCATTTGCTTTCACATGATACTGCCCATGCTATATCTAATGATTGATTATGTTAGCTTATTTGTCATACTCTAGTTTGTTCTTCATGATACATGTTTGCTAGTGTTGTGACATTTGTATCTTTTGTATTTTGATTTTTCTTTTATTGAGTCATATTAAAAAAATACAAGAAGATTTTGTTTGTCTTTTGAGTTAGTTTTGTTTTCAAAAATTGGTATTTTATTTTGAATTTTTTTAGGAAAACTCAAAAAGATTAATGATTTTTGTGTATTTTAGTTTTACACATTTGGTGTGGCATATTGGGATGTTTGAATCCAATTCATTTCGCACTTTCCATGTGGCTGTGACATTTGGTTATGATTATTGATACTTAGATTGTTATTAATCATTCTTGTATGGATTTTTTATGAACATGCTTTTCTTTATAAATTCGACTTTGCATATGCCTCCGCATACACATGCACGAGCTTTTGAACAATAACTTCTGATGTGTATTTGATCTTTGTGAGATGTTCTCTCATCAAACCTATCATTAATATATTTTATGACTATTGGGGATTTGTGCGTGTAAGAACCATTGCCCGTGAGCTTATTTGTTTAGCATTAAAAAATATGAGAATGAATGAGAAATCTCTACAAACGGAGCAAATCTCGTTTGCGGAAAAGCCACCATTGGCAAGAGTGTAATGAAAAGGTTAAAAGGCAATAAAAACAGAAAAATTGCGAGAGACCAACTTATTTAATTTGTTTGATCTTTCAAAAGTAATAACTTCAAAAGAATTGAGAAAATAAAATAAAATATGATATATGTTTATCTTTTGAGGGTGTTTAGTTGAAGATCAATGGGTTTGCACAATGAAACATAGTTATACATATTTTGTCATGAAACTGTTGATTTATTGAATCATCAATATTTTAGGCTTGTGTGCATTTAAATTATTTGTTCATAAAGTTCACTTTATATTGTAACTTAAGGTTATATCTTAGTTTGGTAAAGTTTTACGGTCAATTAAAACTTCTTGAACATATTTTGGTTATTTGGGTCATAATTTATTTGTATGTAGTTTACTCCCATTCATTACATCCCATATGTTTCGATTCATCAATATTATGCTAGTGTATAAAGCTTATGTGTTTGTGTTAAGTTTTGATGTGTGTGTGTGTGTGTGTGTGTGTGTGTGTGTTTCATTGGTATATTTTGCATATGTTGTATATGGTATCGTGCTTTGAGTCTTTCCTATTTGCATTTAGTCCCTGTTTGCATATGCTTTATCGTTTGATTTTATTTGACATGATTTATGATCATATATTAATGTTTGTTATTGTTTCCTTTGAAATTCCATATCTCATGGTGGAAGTTTAAAATTGCTATTAAACTTCATTGTGTATTCATATTAGTACCTTTATGAGTTGATATTGATATTGTTCATCATAATTTGGAGTATTTGTGCTTGATTTTCAACGTATTGAGTTTGTTGCACTTTACACCATTGCATACTTTATTCCCTTCTCCCTATGTTTAAAATTAGTAACTTATGATATTTAGGGGGAGTAATTATTTTATGCTATCTTACTTTGTTTGTTCTTGAACAAAAAGGGGGAGATATGGTATCTTTCCTTGCATGATTAGGATATTTTTACCTTAGGGCGAGACATCTTAACCTAGGTTAAGATTATTTTAGATATTGTTAATTGTTTATTTATTTGCGAATTCGTGATTGTTATATTCTCTTTGCATTTGAAAGGTATGTTTAAGTGTACATGACTACAGGTTTGCAATAATGAGGTAAAGTTTTCAAGTAAAGCAAAGCTACTCAAGTTTGGGTGTCTGTTGAGCATCTGTACTTTTTTTCTTTTGGGGGTTAGAGGTTGAATCTTTTAGAGAGCTTGATGGCCCGTACGATTTTTATTTTGGTTTTGTCCCAAGATAGACAAAGCGGGAGATTTTTAAGGAAAAATTTCCAATCGAGTCAATTTGTATGTATTTGGTATTATTCCGAACAAAATATTTGAGTCATAGGTTAGACTTCATATTGTTGATTCCAAAAGACTATGATATGTTTGATGAAGACGCCACCAGGCTTTAAAGATTGAATACACCATGCCGAGTTTATCTTCACATTTATCGAGGATCTCACATGTATGAATGCATAATGAATATGGGTCCTTGGATACTTTTTAAGCTTGTATATTTTTTGAACTCAAATTCATTTGGAACAGTTTTCAGATGTTTTTTAAAGAAAAATATTTTTTTATTTTAATCTATTTAGAATAAGTTTTGATCTCATTTGAACGAAATTAGAATCTCGTTGGAACGAGCTTTGAAGGATATTAAATGAGAGTCCACTGTTTTACAGAAGAGTCTCGTTGGAAGATCGATAGAAGCCTGTTCAAATTAAACTTTATTGTCGTTCAAACGAGAGTTAATGTCATTAGAAAAAAATAGTATTTCGTTCAAACGATCTTGTGTTTTCGTACGAACGAAGTCGCGGCCTCAAAATTCGTGTTTTTACTATTTAAGGTGTGCTGGACTCCAATTTTTTAATAACTTTTGGTGAAAATATTTTTCTATATGTTTACCAAAGATTTAAAACTCTATTTTCACCCTTTAAGTTTAAAGATCCAAGTTCTTCATAGTCATAAGCTTTGATATCTTAAGTCTGGGCACCAAACTTTGTTTATCTTCATCTTGTGAGAACTTGTTTCGTGCGGTGGACTCCGTGTGTGCTATTTGTAGTCTAGACGGTTATTGAGCATCATCGGTAGATACTGAGACGTGCATGGACTCGTGTATTGTGGTAGCTTATGTGGGTGGACTCCTATGTTGCATTGCGAAAAATCGATTGAAGATTGAAAAGCATCATGTCTTATGGGGACCGATTCGTTGAGTAAGTCGACTATCAACTTTCGTAATTCCTCTTCATAGTGAACTATTTGTCTTAGTCATCCGAGGTGTTTCCCTTTGTGGTTTTCCTCATATATCAATGTGTTGTTAATGGTTTCTTTTTTTTATCTGTTTATCACTTAGATGGATGTTTTAGGATATAAAGATAAAATTGGATAAATCATCTTTTCACAACAAAATTTTTAAAATCCATGCAATGTTTTTAGCAAGTTGACTTTGTTTATAGTTTCAATATTTAAAATATAAAAATAAAAAAAAATAAAAGTTTTTTTTATTTGGATCATCATTGGCTAGGCACACACTGTAGGGGTGTTCTCACCATAAGGAACCATAAATCACATAGAATACACACCCCATCGGATGTAACACATCTACAAGTGTCGTATTTCTCGCTCCCTCTCGAGTCCAATAAGTGGACAATGACACCACATATGGATGTTAAAATGAATTTTCTAAATAAGAGTTTAAAATAAAAAGTTTATACCAAAGAAGTAGAAGGATTTCTTGAATAAGTGAAGGAAGATATGTGATTCTTACAAATTCGAGTGTCGTGTAGATGGTTTAATGCAGAAATACAAAATCACAAATTATTCCGCTATATGATAATAATGGTAAGTTGAGTATCGAGTCCATAGGGATATGATTATTTCAACAAAGATTAATATTACTTTACTATGTTATTCATCTTTGCATAAAAGATGATTGTTTGTGTGGTTTATGGTTTATGGTTTATTTAATTTGTTGAACTACAATTCCAACTCAATAATGAAGTGAAAGATACTAAGCTTTACTTTTAATTTATGACAGGAGGAGGTTGTGGATCACTTTTTTTACTCATGAAGTATGTGAATTCAAGATGGAAAAGTTAAAGTTATTTCAACGGTTAGACACTCATTTCGGTAAACTATCCAACATATAGGGTAAAAACCTTAAATGAAAGACGAAAACCTTAATAGTGATATTGTAAATTCTAAAATACATCACATCTCATACTAAGAGTTTAAAAATATATAATGGTTGACATTATATATGAAGCCTCCATAGTATTAGATTCAATATATGTTAATCCACGAATGTACTTTTAGACTTTAAGAATATCAAAGGAAAACACTATATAAAGTGGGTGGGATGATGTTCCATAACCTATTTAACTAGTGAATCATAATTAGAATTTAATAATTACTTCTCCAATTATTATCGTACTAGACATAATTTAAACTACTTATCAAACAAAACAAACTAATTATTAAAAAAATAAAGAAATTAAACTAATCAATAAAGAAATTGAATAATAAATAAGGCAATGGATTAAAACTAAACTTTACTGAAACTATTTTTAAGAGAGAAGTTTTTAAAGAGAGAGAGAGGTCATGAATTGGTGAGAAAAAAGAAAGTTCTCAGGGAGGATCGATCCGAAATGTGGCTGGATCGATCTGGTTAACTTGATGTTAATTGTGACTTTTGAAATGTGAAGGAATTATCTTATCTTCTACGCTTGATGTCAAAATGATGCGTCACTTGAACCAACGTGCTTCTTTCTTGATGAACTAAATTATTTGTGAAGAGTTTGAGATCGATACTTACTTTTATGATCTTTCATTTTTTCTTTGAAGGTTCATTTGGGGACAATTCTTGTTTAGGTATATTTTGATCTTCACATTTAGCATCCCAATACCTATAAATACTCAAATAAATCTTGTACAAGCAATTAACGATGAAAATACAGTTATATAGTAAAATAGCATAATTATGGTGGTTTTGGTCATGCAAAATGTGTAGAAAAAAGGTGAAATATATACTATTTTTGTGACTAATCAGCATGGTATGATTATTGAACAAATCAATATATGGACTTAAACAAGACTCTCCTCAAAGGCATATTAACTTTCATAATACCATTGCCTCCTTTTGGTGTAAGGAAAGCACAATTAATTGGTACATAAACCTGAAGATCAGTAAGAGTAAGTTTGTATTTTGTATTATATGTGTTAATGACTTACTCATTTCTAGTAGTGATCTTGGTTTATTACAAAATACTAAGGAATTCCTTTCTAAAAAATTGAAATGAAAGATATAGGGGAGGCACCTACATGATAAGGATAGAAATATTTTGTGATAGATCACGTGGGTGGTCTGTCTCAGAAATCTTATATTAACAAATTTTCAAAAATATTTAGCATGCTTAATTGTGGTCCAAATGTAATTCCAATTCAGGAGGAAGATAAATTCAACTTACAACAATGTCCTCAAAATGAATTGGAATAATAAATCACGAAAAAACATTCATTATGCCTCACCAGTAGGATGTTTAATGTATGCACAAGTTTGTATAAAACCATATATTAGTTATGTTGTCAGGTTATTAGGAAAGTATCAAAGTAACCCGATAATATAGAACATTGGAAAGCTATCAAGAAAGTGCCAAGATACATATAAGGGACTAAATATTATATGCTCCCGTTCAGGAAGACTAGTCATCTTTAAGTAATTACGGAAGATGTGTTGATAAAAGGAAGATAACTTTCATTTACGTGTTCCTTGGAGGGAAACTTTTGTGGAAAAGCGTTAAGCAAAGTGTTATAAACTCTTCCACCATGGAGGTTGAGTTTTTACCATGTTTTGAAGCTATAAATCATGTTTCATGGTTGCGAGACTTTATTTCAAGGAAACGTATTGTGGATTATATTTCTAAGACACTGAAAATTCATTACGATAATGTCGGAGCATAATTATTTTCAAATAATGATAGGTATTCTAGGTAGGGGTGGCCATAGGCCCGCTAAGCCCACTCAATAAAAAATAGGGCTTGGGTAAGGTGAATAGGCCAGCAAAGCGGGCTTGGCAAAATTTTATAGGACTGATTTTTTTCGGGCGGGCTTGGGCATGAATTCTTAAGCCCGATGAGGCCTAGTCCGCCCGAGGACCGAGAATTATATATATACTGTGTGTGTGTTCGTATTAATTTATTATTGCAGTTTAAGACTACAAAGTAATAAATAAATATATAAAGTGGGGAACTTTTATAAATATAAAAACTTATACCAAGTCTTTTCATATAGAGTGGGGAAATTTATATATAGACTTTGTAATATATAAAGTTTAAAACAGGTTTTTAATTAAAAAAAAATAAGTCTTTAATTAAAAAAAAACAGGTATTTTCATTTAAAAAAAGTTCTTTTAGTTAACAAAGCGGGCTTAGCAAAATTTTATTGGCCTAATTTTTTTTTTGGCGGGCTTGGGCATGAATTCTTAAGCCCGATGAGGCCTGGTCCGCCCGAGGCCCGGGAAATATATATATATATATATATATATATATATATATATATATATATATATATATATATATATATGTGTGTGTGTGTGTGTGTGTGTGTGTGTGTGTATGTTAATTTATTATTGAAGTTTAAGACTACAAAGTAATAAATAAATATATAAAGTGGGGAACTTTTATAAATATAAAAACTTATACCAAGTCTTTTCATATAGGGTGGGGAACATTATACATAGACTTTGTGATATATAGAGTTTAAAACATGTTTTTAATTAAAAAAAAATAAGTCTTTGATTAAAAAAACAGGTATTTTCATTTTAAAAAAACTTCTTTTAATTAACAAAAAAAGGTTTTTGAATAAAAAACAGACCTTTGATTAAAAAAAAAAGGTCTTTGATTTAAAAAATGTCTTTGATTAAGAAAAAACAAATTTTTTATTAAAGAAAAAATAGTATTCGTGCTTGGCCAACGGGCCTAGGTAAAGAACTTTCAATTATGGGCGGGCTTGGGATTACATAATAAGGCCCGATCTTCGCCTGGGTGGTCTTGGGATAGCTCGTAATTTTATAAGCCCAGTCCAAGCCCGACCTGGCCTGCCTAGACCCGGCCCATGGCCACCCTTATATTCTAGGTAGCTAAGCACATTAAGATAAAATACAAATGTTAAAAACGAAGTTTGGAAATAACAAGTGTCGATTGAACAAATCAGTATAAGTGTTAATGTGGTAGATCCACTCACTAAAGAACTAACATGTTAAAAGTATGGGTCTTGAGAAATAGTCATTAAAATAATATAGTTATCGATTACTAAGTGTTTATGTATTTGAAAATATTTTGATATCAATAAAGTATTTTCTGAAAATATGAATTTATGTATTGCAATATTAGCTTACATGCATGTGAATTGATAATAGTAACATAAGTTTTCTTTATAATACAATCACTGGACCATTATGATAACAATTATTACAAATCTTGTTGAACAAATTATTAGTGTCGTAGTACATAGAAGGAATCATGCTTTTGAATTACTTAGGAACTTTTCTAGCTCACATTGATGATTTATTTGATTAAGTTATTTATGAGAAATCATTACGGATGAATAAAGTTTAAAGTTCACCTTATGATGATTATGACCCAAGTGGGAAAAACTGGTTATTTTATTTTAAATAATACACAAAGTCAATATGTGGTCCATAATTATTTTAAACTATAACTTTTATTTGTTTATTGAGGGTTTCCCATGAATGTCAATGGTTAATTTTATTTCTTTGCTTAATAACATTATTAATTTGTGTTAAAAATAGAATTAACTAAACTCTTCATAGTCTACGGTGATGGACGATCCAGATAGAGTGACTATTGAGGATTAGGTCATCTCCTGACCTATAAGTAAGTATCTGATTTTCATATGCCACGAACCCCAAAAACATTTGCAACAAAGGGAATAGGTCAAGGGAGAGAAACTCTAATTCTTCAAGGTTGATTTTGGATTCAAGACGGAAATTCAGTCTTTCAAGTTCTTTCTTTAAGCACACATGGGTCAAGGTGCAATTTTTTGTCCTTTTTTATACAATATGTGATAATTGTGCAGATATAAAGATCCTAATCTTAATATGAATACCACAATAGTAGTAATCACATGTATAATTCAATGGTTCATGTATTAAATTTATTATTTTTGTTAACTTTAATACCTTTTAAATTATCCAATTTTGAGCTTGACGCATTATTCTTAATTTACTTTGGCTTTGGTACCTATTAGTTTTTTTCTTTGTTACACTTAATGTCTACGTGACGAGCACGTGGGCTCACTAATGGTTGATTCTACTGTCATTAACTAACATTAATATTTATCTTAAATTCCCATTTTAATTTTCAATTATATTAAATCACACCCACACACAAGGTAATTTAATACTGAAAATAAATGCTCAAGAGTAAGGGGTGTTACAAAAGAATATTATTAAGAAGATCCTAAATGGAGTCTACTATTCTAAATGATTATGTGGTATATTTACATGAATACAAATTTGGTATACGGATAAATAAATATTTGGTTTTATTTTCATAAATCATAAGAAGTAAACTTACTGGACTACGATATCTCATTGAAACACGATGGTAATTGTAATTAAATGAATAAAATTAAATTATAGTAAAATGGTTTATGTGTAATGAGAAAAAGACTATAAATGAACCTTCTCACCTTTTCCAAGGACGTCATTTTAAGGACGTAAAATTCTTATGAGAAGAGTAACTCATTATGGTGAGAGTTACATTTAGTGTATGTGAAAACTATTATGCTTATGATATTTTACTCATGTTATGAAGAAATGATTGTATAAAATTAAATATATTTTCTGCCTATTGTATTTCTAAAAGTAATACCATTATACTGTATATACAATTTCTAAAACTTATGATCAGTAGGAGTAAGTTTTTATATTCAATTTATTGTAAAGTAAAGAAACAAAATATTACATGAATTTTTAATATATAATGGATGAAGTTATGAGATACTAAAAGATTATACTCTCACATTAAAGTTGATTGTTCATTTTTGGACGATCAATTATTACAACACAGATTTACTGATTTTATGGAAAGTATTAATATGTTTATTTTGGTTTGACGACCAATATAATGAAGGAGTGCAACACAATCAATTGACTATTATGGAAATTTGAATTTGTAGTATGCTTTGATGCTAGAACTTATTGATTATGGCAACGTAACTTTAATTTTGGGACTTGAAGTTGCCGACAATAGTGCCAAGCAGCTGAAATATTATGATAGTATCGTTGCAATCTTCTTTATTAAGATACATTAGGTATTATATGAGTAACTAAGCACATTGAATGCAAATACCTTTTAAAGAAGAAATTCTAAAACATGTGTCATTTAACACATTTGTACAAGTGTTAACATAGAAAATCCACATGATTAGGCTATCATGAAAGACATTAATGAAGCATGCTTAAGATTCGAGTCTTAAAGTATAGTTGAATAGAATCTTGATGTGGTGGATTTTTTAGTGCTTATTTTGATACTAGCATATGATATCATACAGTGTTTCAGAATTGTTTATTTTCGTCGTTATTGTACACATGCATGTGAAAGAAATAGTCTTTTACAAAGATTTTATTGAACCATTATTGAATAACTCTATTACTAGGCCTTATTGGATGAGTTATTAATGTTGTGGTACATGAAAGCGATCATGCTTTTGAATTAGTATGTGAGTGTCATGACTCGCATTAATGATTTCTTTGATTAAGGTGTTTATGAAAAAATATTTAAGGATGACTCAAAGGTTATTGCGCACTTTATGATAATTATGGAGCAAGTGGGAGACTGTTAGAATTATTTTAAATAATTCTCCATTATGTGCTCCATAATTATATTAATATTAAGAGTCACTTTGATTAGTGATAGGGTACTCCAAATATCAGGAGTCAAAAGGACTCTTGGGCATCTACCTTGATGGACGATTGATATAAAGTGACTGTCGGAGATTTAAGTCATGTCTCTGCCTATAAATAAGTGATTAGTTTTCATCATTCAGACGCTTTGGAAAGACAACATAATGAAATTATAGGAAAGGGAGAAAAATCTAAATTCTCAAGGAAAGTACATTTAGAAATAGTGTTTTGGCTATATTAGGAGATCTAACCATTGGAATACGTTGAAATTGGAGTATGTTCTTGCTACATACAAGATGAAGCTGTGTTCCAAAATTCAGCCCGATCAGACTTCGTTAAGGTTGACTGCTATGTCAATATTTTTAGTTGTGACAATTATAGAGGTATGTTATTTTAACACCATTTATGTTCCGCATAATTCTTATATGTTATAATCATGAAGATCAAAGATCCTTTTATTAAGAACATTTGTATGAAAAAAATTAAACAAATTAATGTATTATTGATTAATATTATGGTGTTTTTAAAAATAGCTTTACAGACGGTACCCTAAAATATTTCAAATCTACAAAAAAAAAAAAATCAATCAATTTTTTTTTTTATTATTTTTAAAAAATAGATTCATACTGTGCGAATTCATAAATGACTTCGCACCTAATCCTTCCTCTCGATTAATGATATGAGTACAAAAATCTTTCCCAAAATCTCCCCCAAATCACCTGCCTATTAAGTATTGCCTTGTGTTATGGGGTCCCGCCAGGGCACCATATTAATTACTTTTTGGGGAAGTTTTGGGGGAGTTATTTGGGACTCATAGTACTGCTAAATATATATATATATATATATATATATATATATATATATATAGATAGATAGATATTGGAGTGATAAAGCATTTGACTCTAGTCTAATAATTTTAGCTCCCCTAATTTGCTGTGCACCCGTATGGCATGTCCATGAGCCATATAAACAACAATGCCTCAACCGACTTCATGACATGCACGACTGTGTCCTGGCCGTTGTAGATAATTTTTTAATGAAAAAAACATTATCATTAATATGCTAGTTCATACACTTCAGTTTTAAATTGGTTTAGAAATTTCGTGAACTGATTCATCATCATTTTCAACACCCCAATTCTTTCACGTGCTTGTTTAAGCCAACTAAATGTTAGTCTACCAAGTCATATACTCCGTCTGAGTCACTATTGAAAAAGAATTTTTTGAAATATCCATATCAATTTAATCAAAAGTGAGTTTATATTTACTGTTTTTAAAGAGGATCATAATTTATTTAATTATCGTCAAATTCAGTATACTAATTTACTAAAATATAACTATTTATTTGATACCTTTAAAAAAGTAAAAACACAACTCTTGATGAGTATTGAAACTTTATACCAGACATGTTTTGTTTAAACTGTGATTCATCTGAAAGAGAAGGTGTGTTCATATATATATATATATATATATATATAGAGAGAGAGAGAGAGAGAGAGAGAGAGACTTAGGCTCTCCAACATACCTCCAAGCAACATACCTAGCAACATACCCTTTTTTTTAAATAGTAAAAAAAATAATTTTGAGATGATATTTTTTATATGAATTCATGATATTTTAATGTGCCTCTGTAAAAAAATCAACTAAAAATAATATTTTTTATTATTTTTAAAAAATAAGTAAAAAAACTGACAGTTATTACCCTTTAAAACTGTCAGTTTTTTACCTATTTTTTAAAAATATCAAAACACATTATTTTGATCTGAATATTTTTATTGGGGCACATTGAAATATCATGAACCCAAATAAAAAATATCAACTCAATTTTTTTTTTCTTATTTTAAAAAAATAGGTATGTTGGACTCTCTCTCTCTCTCTCTCTCTCTCTCTCTCTCTATATATATATATATATATATATATATATATATATATATATATATATATATATATATATCTATATATATATATTACTTTACTTGTGTGAATTGTCCCACATTTTAACGTTGCGACCTGGACATGTGTTACTTGACGGTGAACCCAGAAAAAAGAGAGAGTCCCTATAATTTAGCCGATAATGAAAATCTTGCACATTTTTATACAAGTGCCTCAAGTAAGGACTACATTTAAGAAAATTATATTTTCCAAACCGATCATTGATTGTTGATTGTAGACCTGTCAACCGATCGTGTTGGGTCATGTTCGTGTTGTGTGATATTGGGTTCGTGTCAAACCCCTTAAACCCATACACGATCCGTTAACAAATCGACTCCAAAGAACAAATCCAAATCTGAACCATTAGGGTTAACGAGCCACAGGACCCAAACCTTTAACACTCATTAAGTACCTAAAATTCTCCATCAAAACAAAATATAATTAATTCCTACAACCTAAATTTCAAATGTTAATAGTAATCGGATCGAAAAAAATACTCAAAGTTACAAATATTTCAAATATATATTAAACATAATCTTATAAACAAAGAGTTCGGGTTGTGTTAACGGATTATAATGAGTTCAAACGGATCTAATCGATTGTATCAAAATTACCAAACTCGAACTATTAACTGTACAGGTCTATCGTGTCGACCCAATATTGATCCAAACCTGATAAACGTAGAGCCATCAACTTATAATTTCATGTGAGTGTTGTATTTTAATAGGTTTAACGGATCTTTTTATGATCTATTTGTTAGAGTGGAAAAGTGAGAGGAAGAAAAATGGAGGAAGGAAAAGTGGAATGAAGGAAATATTTTCCTTTGTTTGATATTGGAGGAAAAGTGGAAGGAATGAAAAGTTGAGAGCCCATTTGATTATGCAATCAGAAAATTCGATTTAAACACTACTTTAAAATAAAGTTTTAAAAATCAGTTCTTTGTGTTTATAAATATTGGTGCACGTTTAATAAACTTTTTTTCAAATACTGTCTTTTAAAAATTTGATAAAATTGGGAAATATGTATATGTGTATATATATATATGGCGGACTTAATTTGCGGATTTAACTTGCAGACGGATTTTTCTGTATTTTTTAAAAATAGCATCGATTTGATTTTTTTTCGTGGTATTTAAACATTTCAGAGGACCCCTATAAAAAATCAGCTTAAAATGAATTGTTTTGCTATTTTTAAAAAATCGGTCAAACATATGTGAGTTTTTAAAGCTCTTAAAATCTGACATATGTTTGACCGATTTTTTAAAAATAATAAAACAATTCATTTCGAGCTATTTTTTTACAGGCACCTAACACAGAAAAAAATCAAGTCAAAATTTGATTTTTTCTATTTTTAAAAAATCACACAAAAATCCGTCCGCAAGCTGCGTCCACATTAGAGTGTGTGTGTGTGTGTGTGTGTGTGTGTCTATATATATATATATAAAGGAGCATGTTTTTGGAAAAATATCTTCACTTTTATCCATGACATTTCATGCATGATATTTTCTCCCTTTCATGCACATGCAGGAAATGTCATGCTAAAGTGATTTTTTTTTAATAAAAAGGGTATTTTTTGTTTTTTTAAAAGGGAAATAATTATTTTTCAAAAGGGAAATAATTTTAAATAATTTAATTTTTATATTTTTTAAAATTTTTATATTTTTTAATTATTTTTTTAATTTTTTAATTTTTTTTCTGTAATTTTTTTTTAATCACGGGGAAAAATTTAACGCCGTGCCCTCGGCACCAGCATACACTAGTGTGTGTGTGTGTGTATATATATATATATATATATATATATATATATATTATGATATTGCATGTATAATTCACAACAAAATTATATACTATATGTATATTTTATATTATTCCATACATGTATAAAACTATATTTAAGTGTCATGTTGCTATTGATAATGTTATTTAACAAATGGATCTTAGTTTATTATATAATTTACTAAAATATAAATATATGTAATTTTGGGTACATGTACATATATATTTTTTATTTTTAAGAATTACACACATATTAATGTATTATGTATGTATATTATATATAAAGGTATAAATGCATAAAAATATTAGGAATGAATAATTCGGAGTTGAAAAATAAAAAACAGAATTTATAATTCAATATTTAAAACAGGTGTGCCAAAGAATTTTTTTATCAAAATTGTTTTCAAACACGAAAAACAGAATTATAGTTGTAAACCAAATAGACCCTCAATGATTCATTTTCCTTCATAACCCATAAATTGTATCCCTCTAAAAATGAAAGGAAAGTGAAAGGAAAGAGAAATATAAGAGCATTTCTTATTTATATAGGCATTAACTACTATGATACCTTATGTTTATAACACTAGCATTTCGATCACAGGATGTGTGGCCGAATTTATCTAAACCGTATCATTTTATTGTTGTACCCTTTTTCATACAATATATTTTATGAATGAAAAGAGATTCACTTCTAAACAGTCAATTTTCAAGAAATAGTAGTAAATTGTAATTACGCATTGCAATGCGAAGAGCATACATAGGATCTCCAATACTAACGTCAAGTTAAGGTTTAAGTCTACAACTTTATATGTATACTAAAGATTTGCTATAAATGGAGAAAAATGTTGATTAATTAAAAAGCATTGTTGAGAAATAATATATATGAAATTTTAGTATTTATTGCTTGAATTGACAGTGTTGTAAATTTGATTTTGTGATCCGTCAATATTGTTTAAAATCTCGTGTTGAATTGAAATAATTTAAATATTAACTTTATTTTTTAACTTCAAATAAATTTATAACATAACAAAATTATTCTGGTCAAGACACGATATGTCATTCTTGTAAGATGATAATTCTTCATCTGCTAATTGACAATTTATGAATGAGTTAACTCAGGCAAGTCTCCATAAATGTACCCCCTTCTTCATTCTCATCATCTTTGAGACAATGAACACATTTAAAATGAGGCATCTAAGTGATGGTCCAAAATATAAAAGACGAACCCCCATAGATTTCTTCATTTGTTTCTGAGGGCATAATATCTCCACTGAATGTGTTCTTGAACACATAAAGTGGAGATGTACTCAATTCTCCATAAACAGTGGCGGAGGTAAGTTTATGAGTCAATGAGCGCGAAAATGTTTGACGAACCTCGGGGTTCGGGGGCGGGAGCCCCCGAGGTGATTTTTTTTTAATTTTTTCTTTTTTTTGGCATAAATCTAGTACTGCAGAAAATTTCAACAAAAAAAACATGCATTAAATGTAGTACCAAAGAAAATTTCAATAAAAAAAATCGTACTCTGAAATTAATAGGAAAAAAAAAGAGATTTAATTAAATTCTAACATATGTTAAATTTTGGCATAAATCTAAGTTCTAAGATAAATTAGTTATTTGGGCATAAATCTAACATATGTTAAATTAAAAAATTCTAATAAATTAATTAATCTAACAAAAATTAACATATGTTAAATAAATGTATATTAAAAAAAGAACAGTTTTAAGGTTAAACAAAAAATTAGTTCCAGTTGAAAAAAATGGATAATGGATAATGAAAAAACATTAATTAACTTAACTTTTATATGGTCAAAACAAAGTAGTTGTTCTTGAACATGAATGGAGAATACAACTTCTTTGGTTGAAAAATAGGGTCGGCTGAGGGAAAAGAGAAATGAGAAGAAGAAAGACCCTTTTATATTATAGTAAAGTACTCTTAGGTCCCTCACAAACAAATTTTAAGCATTAAAGGAATTTTGACTAATTTTAAACACTTAGGTCCACTAATTCTCTTCTTGTAAAAGTCCATGCTAGTGGCATAACAAGTGGACCTAATAGTAAATTGTCCTTAAATATTTAAAAATTGTCTATAAGGGATTTAATTTTAAATTGGCCTTTATATTAATGATGTAAGTTTCAAAAATAACCATTTTTCACCTCAACCTTTAAGTTATTATACATAAGTCTAAAAAACAAATCAGAAATCCAGTAAATGCTCCCACACCCACTTGGCATAGGGTGGCTCCACCACACAACTCCCAAACTTTGATAAGCCAATGACAAAACTGTCCCCAAGATTCTTTCTTCAACCCCGCAATAAAAAAACACAATCTTGATCAGAAAAATCAAATGGGCTTTAGTTAAAAACAAAATATAAGAGATACCCATCTCACCTTAAGACGATTTTGAAGAGACTGACTTTCAAGATCCATGCTTTATCTTTTCAAAGATCCAAAAATCCCATATTTGGCTCAGATAACACTTTTGAAGTCAAATGGATTTTGTGATTGATAGAGAGATATTGAAAGTAGAAAGGATAACCTAGAGATCCAACTGATGAATCATTTAGGTGATAATCTAAAAAATCATCACGGGAATGTGTATGAATGAGAGAGAGTTGCACTCTAAAGGTTTATATATAAAGTTAGAAGGATAATAATAAAGGGTTGAGATGGTGAGAGGACAAGGAAAGAGAAATAAGAAACAAATCTTTGGAATTAGAAAAGTCTTGGTGGGAGTTGATATGCCCAAAGTGCACCCTCTAGCTCAGAGTCATCAACCTCGTCTAATGTTGTAGTCAAGGTGACCAGATGCCTAAGACAACCATCACTAACATCGGCTCTTAAAAGGTCAGCCACAGCCAACACTGATTCTAAAACATACATCAACCTCGGTTGGACATCAGCCGAGGTTAACAAGGACTAAAGGGTTCAACCCTCCTTACACACCATCATCGGCCCCGGTCGACATTGCAGCCATCATCTAAGATCAGTAGTGACAAAGGACTAGTCATCTGGCAACATCATCATCGGCCCAGGCCAACGTTACACCTCCTCAGACCTAACCTCGGCTAGCTACATGACCATGGTCATCAAATGTTGCCTCGGATAAAGGGACGGGCGGACTTCACCAACCTCGTACTTTACTAGGCCGAGGTTGCACCAATCAAAGATGTTCGAGCATTTACAACCACATGCATGGTTTGGTACACGTGGACAAATCTGTTACAACTGAATCATTCCTTCCACGTGAGGTAATATTGAGTTCATTATTATTTGCTTAAGATCAGCCAGGTGTCATCCTTATACTGGTTGGATCTTCATGCACATGCTCATTGCATACTTTGGGAGTACATTACACCCCATAAACACTATATAAAGAGGTCATCCTCTACCTTGTAAAGGATCCAAAAATATAAACCCTAGCCAAAACTCTGTTGCACTTACAGTAGAGAGAGAAAGAGGAGTGATTGTATTACAAAGGCTATTAGAGCCTCATTTGATAGTGATATTTACACTCACTTGCACAGTGGACATAAGAAATTGTCGAACCACTTATATTGTTGTGTTCATCCCCTTCTCCTCATCTCCTACTATATATATACTGTTGTGCTACCATTGTTATCTCTTGTTTGAGCTTGTTAACACCATATCTGGTGGTGTTGTTTCCAGCATCATCATTTTGGCGCCGTCTATGGGAACGAGAAGATTCATCTCTTCCTTTCCTAGCTTAACCTCACCGGCGACTCTCGTGGTGAACCAGGCCTCACCCTTCGCGTGAAGTTGTTTCACCATTGAAAGAGGTCCTTTAAGGTATTCAATCTTTCTAGTACTTTCATCACAAGCTCTTTAGCCCAAACATATGGCACCAGAGTTACCATCACCTCTTCCTCCATCTAGCGTTAGAGGACCCATTTCCAACCAAGCACCACCCCAGTCTGAGATGGTTGAGGTGGCAGCGACCTTGAGATTGTTGGCTGCAATGCAGCAAGAAATGAAGGAGAAATTTTACCAGTTAAGCCAAAATATGATGTGGCCACCTGGGATCTCATCGAAAATGATTACTCCGGCAGCTGATCAACCACATCCAGAGGCCAGGGGACCACCCTAGGCACCACGAAAGGACCAACCTATACCTTAGCGGAGGAGGGACATTATTGACCCTAGGAGTTTGCATCTGGGGAGGCAAGGAAACCCTTACCCTAAGGATAGGTACGATGATATCGAAGCAGATGATGCTCCAATGGACTACTAGGAGCCATATGAGGTTTCGGACAACACAGTACGTCCTATATAGAAAAGCTGAGGTTGCGGAGTCATAAGGGCCGAGTTTGGTGATGCCCAACCAAGAGGATCAGCTTTTGATCACTGGAGTAGAGGGTTGGCCTTTGAAAGGCTCGACCCAGTTAATGATCTGAGGCAGAGGTTATCCAGGTCGAGAAGTGCAGCAGGCTCTTAGATGGGTGATGGTGGACATCGGCCTTGTCATAGCCGAGACTATGGCCAGGAGGTCAACAACTGACGATGTGCTGCAGTTGGGGAACCCTCAGTCCACCCCTTGGAGATAACTGAGGACAACCTTGGCTAGGCCGACGTTGTTAAACCGTGGAATGACTCCATCCAACGGCTGGAAGAGAAGATATGGAACCTCATCAAAAGCTGAGACCCACTACAAAGGGGGTTCTCAGAGGGTTCCCCATTTGTGGCAAGGATTGTGAAATTCCCAACCCCTGCTAAGTTCAAACCACATATGGTGTCTCCCAAGTATGAAGGAAGTACCAACCTGGTACATCATATTGAGATGTATATGTCTGTGATAGACATTTATTCTATCCCTGATGAGATGAGGTGCCAAGATTTTTCAAGCACTTTGGCGGGAGTTGCGCACATTTGGTTCACTTCCCTTCCTAAAAATTCTGTGGAGAACTTTAAGGGTTTGGACAAGCGATTCATACACAACTTTTGTTTTGGGGTAAGACCTCAAAAGAAGATGACCCATCTACTCTACGTAAAACAAGGCAAGAATGAGAGCCTTAGAGACTACATTGCAAGATTCAATAAGGAAAAGTTAGAGGTTGAGGACTACGAAGAGAATATAGCTATGACAACCCTCATAGGAGGATTGCAGAAGGGGAAGTTAGTATGGAAGCTTGATGAAGACCCTCAAAATCCATTGTCGAGCTGCTAGCAACAGTTGGTAAGGTTATGAATGATGAAGAGGAAATGGGCACAAAGTATGAGGATGAGAATGGAAGTAGCAGTGGAAAATTTCAAAGGGAGAAATATGGAAAGAAGAGGGCTGCAGATGACAAGTTTGCACACTACACTCTTATAACTGTGAGCTGCAAACACATCCTAAATGAAATAAAAAATGACCGGTCCCTGAGATGGTCGGAAAATCTTAAGGCTCCTCCGCATAAGAGGAATAAGAACCTATGGTGCGAGTTCCACCAAGACCACAGTCATCTAACTGATAAGTGCTTTACCTTAAAGGATGAGATTGAGAATTTATTGAAGTCTGGAAAGATCAGGAAGTATGTGGATGGTAGAGATTCTAAGAGGGGAAGAGACGACCCTAAAAAGAAGATAAATGACAAGTGTCGGGAAGATTCCCTAACCAAAAGAGTTGAGGACTCAGATGATGATGATGATGATGACCCTGACCTCCCACCAAAAGACGATAATATCCCAGTGAAGAGGGTCGGTATGATATCCTTTGGTGTTAACACCATCTTTGGGGGACTTTCAGGGGGTGTCTCAGAGGTAGCTGACCGCAAAGCTCACGTGGCAGAGGCTAAATCAGTGACCAAAGTAGAGGTTATGAATCTGGCATCTTCAGAGGTTAAACACAAGAAGAGAAAAAATGTAGATATGGATACTCTCATAGTTGAATTTTCCTGACTTGATTTCAAAGGTATCCTAGCCCCACACGATGACCATTTGCTAATCCATACAAGGGTGCATGGATGTGAGGTACAGAGAATCCTCGTTGATGGGGCAAGTTCAGCAGACGTAATATTTTAGCCCTCTTTCAAGAGTCTAGGCCTCAGCACAGCTAGGCTTATCCCTTATCATCACCCTTTAACCGGTTTCAGTAGAGAAAAGGTTCATCCGTTGGGCATGTATGAGATGGATATAAGAATGGGAGATGAGTGGCCTAAGAGGTTGACCAGAAAAATCAATTTCTTTGTGATGGATGAGAACGTCTTCTCAGCTTACAACCTCATCATAGGAAGAGTAGCACTCAAAGAATTTAAGGTCGTGCCTTCAACAGTTCACCAAATGCTAAAATTACCGACCCCCTATGGGGTAGGGGAAATGCAAGGTGACCAAACATAGGCACGTGAATGCTATTTCAACTCTACAAAAGAGAGCGAGGCTCATAAGAAGGCAATACAACATCGACATCCTTGACCCTAGAGATGAGTCAAAGCTCAAGAAGGGGGAGGCCGCAGAAGAGGTAGAATCCATCGTCCTCAATGAGGACGAGCCGAAAAAAACAATCCAAATTGGCAAAGCCCTAAGACCTGAGATCAAGGAAGATCTAGTGAAGTTTTTAAGGAAGAGACAAAACATTTCTGCCTGGAGCCACGCAGGCATGCTAGGCATTAATCCTAAGGTCATGTGCCACAAACTCAATGTTATGGAAGACGCTAAGCCCGTTAAACAAAGGAGGAGAGTATATTCAAGAGAGAAATATGACATTATCAGAGAAGAGGTCAGAAAGCTTGAAGAATCCAAGTTCATCAGGGAGGTCATATACCCTGAATGGTTGTCCAATGCAGTCATAGTGCCAAAGGCAAACGGGAAATGGAGGATGTGCGTAGACTTCAATGATTTGAACAAGTATTGCCTAAAAGACAGTTTCACCTTGCCTCGTATTGATCAGATGGTGGATGCCATAGTTGGGCATGATCTTATGAGCTTCATGGATGCCTATTCTGGGTATAATCAGATCTTTATGAACTCGAAAGACTCATAGAAGACAGCGTTCATCACAGACAAGGGGACCTATTGTTATAAGGTCATGCCCTTCGGACTGAAGAATGCAGGGGCTACTTACCAATGTCTTATAAATAAGATGTTTGAAGATTAAGTAGGCAAGTCCATGAAAGTGTATGTAGATGACATGCTGACGAAGACCCTTAAGGCTGACACTCACATGGCCGACCTTGAAAAAACTTTTGACACCATGAACAGATACAAGATGAAGCTCAACCCGGCCAAATGTGTCTTCGGGGTAGGAGCTGGAAAGTTTTTGGGATTCATCATCAATCGAAGGGGGATAGAGGCTAACCCCAAGAATATTAAGGCCCTGTTGGAAATAAAGATGCCCAGAACCATCAAAGACATTTAGAGGTTAACTGAAAGAGTTGCTGTGCTGAACAGGTTCGTCTCTAGAGCTACGGACAAGTGTCTTGATTTTTTCAAAGTGCTTAGAAAGGCTTTCGAATGGGATGAGGAATGCGGCAAGGCTTTTAAGGAGCTCAAGTCTTACCTCGGATCCCCTCTACTCCTTTCGTGACCCATTCTGAGGGAAAGGTTGTACGTATATTTAGATGTTTCAGAATCAAGCATTAGTACACCCATAGTAAGAGAAGACGATGGGGTACAGAGGCCAGTATACTTTAACAGTAAATCTCTTCAAGGGTCTGAACAGAAGTACCCTCGAATGGAAAAATTAGTTTAAGCTC
Organism: Sambucus nigra; assembly: GCA_949130495.1. Classification (NCBI taxonomy): domain Eukaryota; kingdom Viridiplantae; phylum Streptophyta; class Magnoliopsida; order Dipsacales; family Adoxaceae; genus Sambucus; species Sambucus nigra. Next base: position 214,944,212 of record OX422221.1, on the reverse strand, counting down.
TAATACACGCTTCTAGGAAGATGAAGCCATACTTTCAAGCCCACTCTATAGTTGTCCTCATTGATTCCCACTAAGACATGTCCTCCATAAGCCTGAAAAGTCAGGCAAGCTGATGACCTCGGCCATCAAGTTGGGGGGTATGACATTGTTTATTAACCTAGAGTTTCCATCAAAGGGAAGGAACTTGCAGACTTTGTAGAAGAGTTCGCCTGGGGAAAGGTTAGGATTGAAATTAGTGAAAGAGCTATTGAGGAATCAAACAGAAACGTCTTTCATGATCCGAACGAGTTTGGGGCAAGCAGGCCCGAAAAAAGTGTAGTGGAGAATGAAAAAGACAGGTACCTCTTTAAATAAGGGACCCTGTCAGAGGGGAACTTCTCTTCAAATGAAGATATTTAGAACCTCTACGTTGATGGGTCATCTTGTGAACACGGGAGCAGAGCAGGGCTGATAGTTTCAGCACCGGATGACACCGATATTGAATATGCACTGAGGTTAAACTTTAAGGATTCAAACAATGAGTCAGAGTATGAGGCATTGATAGCAGGTCTCTCCTTGGCAAAAGCCCTTAGTGTTGACTGACTCTTAGTCCACCGTGACTCGAGGTTAGTTGTCAACCAAATTCTGGGGGTATATGAGGCTAAAGATGAAAGGATGGACAAATACCTAAAGAGGGTGAGAACGACACTAGAAGGCTTCAAATAGGTGAAAATGAATAGGATACCTCGGTAAGACTACAGTCGAGCCGATGCACTCGTTAGGTAGGCCTCAGCAACGAGGATAGATATAAGAAGAACGGTACCAGTCAAAATCTTGCTCAAGACAACCATCGAAGGAGAAGAGGTTGCCAGAATTTTCCTCAATATGAATATGGGAGCCTCATGGATGGACTCACTCGTCAGATACATCAAACATGGAGAGCTGCCATAATCAAAATTGGAAAGGAGAAAGCTGAGGTTCAGGGCTGCCAAGTTCTCAACTTTAGGAGACGTCTTATATAAGAAGGGGTTCCTACTCCCTCTCCTTAGATGTGTACACCCTTAAGAGGTTCCTCATGACTTAAAATATGTATATGAGGGCTCTTGCTCGAGTCACATAGGAGGGAGGCCTCTAGATAAGAGGATAATTACTCAGGGGTACTGGTGGCTGACCTTGGCTAAAGATGCAGCTGCTTATGTGAAGAGGTGCGACAAGTGTCAGAGATTCTCCATCATCCCTTACCAACCTCATCAACCTATGATGTCAATTATCTCACCTTGGCCATTTGAAGTATGGGTATTGACTTAGTAGGACATTTGCCAAGATCTGCAAATAACTACTGATTCTTAGTGGTGGTAATTGATTACTTCTCTAAGTGGGTAGAGGCTGAGCCGATGATCACGATTACGGAGCAGAATACCTTCCAGTTCATTTGGAAGAACATCATATGCAGATATGGCCTTCCAAACACCCTCATCTCAGATAATGGAACCCAGTTCAAGAATTCTTCCTTAGAAAAGTATTATGAAAGAGTGGGGATCAAGAAGTTCTTCTCTTCTCCTGGCCGACCCCAGGAAAATGGTCAAATGGAGGTCACAAACCGAACAATCCTTGAAGGGATTAAGAAGAGGTTGGAAGAGGCCAAAGGGAGATGGGAATAGGAGGTATATGCAGTGCTATGGGCCTACAGGATGATAACAAAGACACCAATGGGAGAGACTCCGTTTTTGCTAGCTCATGGTTCAGAAGTTGTCATCCCTACCGAAATACGACTCCCTACTCCCAGATTTCAGACCTATGACCCTCAGAAGAATGGGGAAGAAAGAAGACTTGACTTGGATTTTATTGAAGAGAGAAGGGAAGATGCAAAGATTAGACAACCATCCTACCAGCTGAGAACAACAAAGTTCTACAACCAAAAGGTGAAGTCAAGACCTATAGGTGTGGGAGACATAGTCCTAAATAAGACATTGCAGAAGGCAAATAAGCTCTACCCAAACTGGCATGGCCTTTACAGGGTAGTCGATGAGGTTGTGCCTGGTACTTATCGGCTAGAAAATCTCGAAGGGTAACCTTTTTCCAACCCTTGGAATGCTGGCCACTGAAGAAATATTAAATATAATATTGCAGTTATTTCTTTGTAATACATGTATCATAATTTGGTGACCTCGGACCTTAAACATCATTAGTTTGATGAAAAGTATGAGGGTGAACATCATATTATGGTGACCTCAGACCTTAAACATCATTAATTTGGTGAAAATTATGAGGGTAAACATCATATTATGGTGACCTCAGACCTTACATCATTAGTTTGGTGAAAATTATGCGGGTGAACATCATATTATGGTGACCTCAGACCTTAAACATCATTAATTTGGTGAAAATTATGAGGTGAAACATCATATTATGGTGACCTCAGACCTTAAATATCATTAGTTTGGTGAAAATTTTGAGGTGAAATATCATATTATGGTGACCTCAGACCTTAAACATTATTAGTTTGGTGAAAATTATGAGGGTGAACATCATATTATGGTGACCTCAGACCTTACACATCATTAGTTTGGTGAAAATTGTGTATCATCATCATATGATACCCTCAGACTTTAAAAATAACATGTAAAAGAAGCAACATAATCTAAGGAAGACCGTATTAATGATTATAATACAAATCAAATGTATCAAGACACCATCGGGGCTAATAAAAGTTAGAGGTACAATACTTCAGGAAATAAAAATTACAAAAGCTTCACAAGATTAATATATTCACGGCCTTATCATCATGAGGATTAACCTCAGGATTAATCGTGCCTTCTTAGCCGGTGTTAGTTACCTCTGTCGTATCATCCTGAGGATTGGTAGCCTCTTCAGTTTTAGTGACATCCAAAGGAGCAGTCTCATGAGGAGCAGCATCGCCCTCCTCAACCTCTTGTAAGGCCTGACCAAACCAGGGTCAGCAAAGCCCAGGCCCTCAGAGCCCGAGGCAGTCAGGCTCACTAACTCTTTTTCCTTAGAGGCTGCCCATTTGCCAGTTGATTTGATACCACTTTTAAGGTATTCAAAGCCAAAACTAATGAACTCATCAGAGACCTTGTAATTCGTAATAATGTTCTCTGAAGCGTCCTCTAAAGAAGCCTTAATCGTAGCAACCACCTTAACCTACAGAGCATCGTCTTTAGCCTTCAGATCTAACTCGTGGTCTTTCTTGAGCTTGACAATATTCCTATCTTTCTGCTGAACAACTTCCTTCAGCTCCTCCTTTAGACGATTAACCTCTGCATTCAAAGAGGCTTGGACATTCAGAGCTTCTTGACCCTTCTCTATCAAGGGAATTTTCTTCAGAGTCGAGTCCATAAAATAGTGCATGGATAAGATACCCTACAATGAAAGGTCAGATGTATAAGAACATTAATATAAGTTAGCCGAGGTTACACTTGAGGAAAGAAAATAAATAGAAACTAGTACCTGAATTGATCTATAGTGGGTAAACTCGGCAAGAACGGGGTTGTCTAAAGAGCATAGGAAATGCTTATCCTCTTCGATCATCACTGAGACGATGGCATTAACAGCCTTCAGACCATGTCCTATTAAAATATCGTTGATCTTCAACTGAGCAAGACGAGCTGCCAGGGCATCATCGGTGGAGATTGGGATAGCACGGTCCACTCTCTAAGTTTTGCTCTACCTCTGAGGCTCTATGTCGATTGTGGTCTTCCTCTTCTTTGTGGCATCGGCCTTAAAGGTACCAATGTTTTTATGGGTGGTAGGAGGTGGTAGATTCTGGCCAGCCTTCTTCATCAACTTCACAAGACTTGGGGCAGACATTTCCCAAAGGTCATCAGAAATACCTTCAAGGCGCTCTGTAAAAAGAAGTATCTGAGTCAGTAAATCAGAGGCATGAAAAGTAAGAGATACAACTTATGAAAAATGATACTTACGAAGCTCTGTCAAAGAACTACCAACTAGCCATGTTTGAAAGAGGTAGTAGGGGGTCATCATATATTCGTATTTAACTAGATGACCCTTCTCCCCCTAATCTTGAAGGTCCTTAATCTTTTGAATATTCTCCTGGCTAAGTCCAGGGTCGGCTTTGACAGCGAGTGAGATCTTCGCACATCTCAAAGGGGTCCTTGGAACTGATGTTCCAAAAGCTTAATGGGGACAAAACTCCCATGCCTCGAATGAAAAGAAATACCAAGGTTTCCAGTTGTGATTGGAGGTCTGGGTAACCAATAACATCTTCTTATCTGACTTCCTAGATAAGAAGTGGTAATAGCTAGGGTGATTTTTGGTAGAGGAGGCGACATAGCAACCTATGAAGACCCTAACAGGAAGGTCAGAGTGGTGGACTGCCCTCCAAAGGACGATAGCCCCAATCATCACCCTCCAGGCATTAGGGGATAATTGTGAAGGGGCTAGATTTATATAGGACAATATATATTTGATTGAAGGATGGATAGGGAGACGAAAGCCCAACTTGAACATTTTCTCATAGATGCAGATCTCCCCATTTCGGCCATCAAAGGCCCTCTCACCCCTTAGAGGTCTCCTAAGATTAATGGAAGGGCCTATTGAGTAAAGGTTACTAAAAGCTAGAAGATCTTACTCACTAATTGATCTCTCAATCTCGGCTGCCTCGGAGGTGTTAATGTCGCTCTCATGCCCATCATCTTCATCCCTAGTAACATCGGCCTGGGCAGATACTGGGGGACCATCAGGAAACCTCTAAGAGAACTCAGCCCCGATCGCGATCGACAGGGGAATAACATCGATAATGGGTTGAATGGACACACTTGGCCCTATAATTTTGACATTGGAAGAAGATTATGAGGTGCTAGCACCCTGATGGGATGAGGAACGACTCGAAACCTCGGCTTGATCAGGGACCTGATCTTGCCTAATTGAGTAATCCATAGCCTTTTAGAAAGAGTCTACAAATATGGGGTCTGAGGTAGACGACTCAGACTCGAACATAGGTGTTGGGTCTATTGGAATCCCTACTGGCTCAACAGGCTCGACTGGCTCAAGGTAGATAACCTTCAGAGGTGGAAGATGGATGGGTCTGAGAGGGAATGCCTCAGCCCTATGAGCTTCCTCTTGGGCTAGCTCTATTTGCCTAATTTTTTCGAAGGTCATCTCGCGAAAGGAAGGGAACTCTTCTATGAGTTGGTACATAGGTGTGACAACCCGCTTAAAATAATAATGGGTGGCCATCCCTATACTATATTAAATCAATAATCTTAGATGGCTCAGTCTCAGCACCAACAAACTATACAATAATAGATAAGGCTAACTACCCGAAATCATATAAGAGAGATGCCAAAATTAAATAAAACATGCTACAGACAATAAACCAACACTATCAACTACTATAAGAGATAGAATGCACCAACATCACGATAAAATAAAGTGCTCGAAATAAGAAGGAAATGGGTATACAGAAGGAAATATACCTGAATAAACTGTCGGGTGACAAACAGTACAACATCATACAGAAGAAATATAAACAACTACAAATAACCCTGGGCGTAAACCAGATGTGCAACATGAATCCTATCTAGATTTACACAAGAATAGGAAGCGACTTTAATCTAAATCCCGCAACAGTCCGCACCTGTTACGGCTCCTAAGACTCTGGATAGAAAAGCATCCGACATCTATGTAGTAGGACACCTGTAGTAGTATATACATATATCAGGAGAGAAATATAAATGGGTCATAGCCCGAGGTGTAAAAATGTTTAGCAAGTGCGTTAACCGTGCATAATAAATATAAATGCACTTATTTCATAATTAAAGTGGAGTCGCACTCTTGTGAAACCCCAACTAACCTCCCATCTACTAGCGCGCACCTATTCGCATATTGGAACCTTAATTAAGTTACCCCACCCATAAGGACAACCTAAATTACCATAGGCATGGACTATACCCACATGACCTTCCATCCTAACATAAACTAAGAATCTTTGCCATTCCAATCACACTAAAATGTATATACGCATTTACGCCCTGATAGGCTTATTTGATTCCGATTTTTAACTTATCAGTTACCCATATTATTACTACACATTTTAACATTGAACATAAATTTAAGAGTTTATTCTCTAAGTAACATGCATAATATAATAATAATAAAACTTCTCTCTACTCTCAACATTGCACTGCGTTTCGTGCGTGGAGCGTCTCGCAAAGCGAAATCCGAAGAAGAAACCCCCCGATACACTACTCCTTGACAATGTCGATTGTAGGGATCCATTATGTCTACTACACAATCATACTACTGATACATACAAGTACCAAGGAAAAAACTTCTCACTACTCTCAACTTTGCACTGCATTTCGTGCGTGGGGCGTCTCGCAAAGCGAAATCCAAACAAGGAACCCCCCGATACACTACTCCTTGACAATGTCGAACGTAGGGATCCATTATGTCAACTACACAATCATACTACTGATACATAAAAGTACCAAGGATAAAACTTCTCACTACTCTCAACATTGCACTGCATTTCGTGCGAGGGGCGTCTCGCAAAGAGAAATCCAAATAAGGAACCCCCCCCCCCCGATACACTACTCCCTGACAAAGTCGATCTTAGGGATCCATTATGTCAACTACATAAATACTATCACTGCAACTACTAAAATTTGGATTACTATCTAAGAGTAACACCAAAACATCCATGTAACACCCCGCCCGCCCGGGGAGAGCGAACGGAGCGCTAATGCGATAAAATAAATCCAAATCCAAAAGTATCAAGGTATAGAGCATCTAAATAAACCAACAATAATATAAATCCACCAATCTCAATCTCTTCAATTACAACAAGTCTCTCGAATTAAAATTACAACTATCTAACTCGAATAAAATAAATCCCAATGCTCTATACATCAAAATAAATAATACAAATCTTTCCCAAACAATCCTCGCTAAAATCAATCTCCATAGCACCCCAAAATTCGCGCTAACCTGCCACTAAAAGAAAATATGGGGAAGTACACAATACGACAAGAAAGATGCTCAACAAATATATGTTAGCGATGAATAAAACGTAACAACACGAGTAAGAATATTCAAATCAAAATGCAAATCTCAATAGCATTTCATCATTATAATTTCTCAACAACACTTTAACCGGGTCACCAGGCCTCACCACATCCGTATATGCTTTATCAAGCCATAGCCCGGGAAACAGGAATTTTGGCGGGTGCCCATCATCCGTGCCATATTAAAATCTCATGACAACGTGCTCATCAACAATATAATGATACCACATGAATCAAAATAATTTCAACAATTATTTTCCAGATTTCAATGAATTTAACAATTCAAATATGAGTTCAATTAACAAGAATTCAAAGAGAATGACACTCGCGAGATTTAGGGAGCATATTGTGTAAAACCCCATACCTTAAACCATGATGAGAAACCAATGATCACATCCTCAAGATCAACAAAAAAGATCTGCATTATATCCTCCAAGAACTTCCAACAAAATAGCCCCAAGAACACCTCTAATCTAAGGTTGGAACTCACAAATCTCAAGGGCCAATGTGTATATAAAAATAAGAGGAATATAAAATATATTTGCTGTCAAAATTTGTACCAAAAGTATGTTAAAAGGCTTGCCCAAGACTTCCTTTTATAATGCAAAGAAATGAACAGTTGGAATCCAAAAGACTCCTTTAAATAAGGCAAATAAATGAAGAGTTGGAAGTCAAAACAACTCCAAGAGTTAAAAACATTTTAAAATCATTTTAAAATCCGTTTTAACTCCGTTTTCGAAACCATTTGAAATCCTCGCCTTTAAAAATAATAACCAACAAGTTTGAGCAATAAAAATAATTTTATTAAAAATTTTATTTTCCTCCATTCCTTAAATTAATTAAAATAGCCCAAAATTACGCGGGTTGTTACACTCCACTAAAACCTTGGGTTGATATAACCGAAATATTTCCTTAAGTGTGATACACCAACCCCCAACAATCAAGTACACCATAATCACCCAAGATGTACTCCATAGAAATTTCATATCCTTTATACCTATAGGATATATAAATGTATATATTTACTCTAAACATATATATATACAACCATTCATTCCCATAGCCAAGTGTACATAACATATATAATGTACAACTGCCATAAACATAATATAACCGACTATAGAATGCAAATATACTGCCCCATGCTATCATCTTCCACGGAATTACTCATATTCCATCTTGGGGACCACCGGTGGGACTAAATATCACCCACTTCGCGGCCAACACACACACACGACGTCCGGGAAGCGGTCACAGTTCCTAACCCGCAATGAGACGAAACATACCAACCACGTCTCATCCCAAAAAATGTATATCACATAATAACACAATGGACGACTATGACCTAGGGAATATCCACACTCTGATCCTTGAGACAGGGTGCCCACCCTCATCGCGCAAACTTCCCAATGATAGCATGTGCGGGGTATGCTTCACGATACAAGTATATATATCATTCACATACATATACATCCATATGATCCCATCATATGGTTAAACCATCATATACGGTTTAGATATTCATGCCATGAGTATATACATATATAGAAATCCATACCTATATATATATATATATATATACCCTCTCTCATGCGTATGTATGAAATTTAAAAACTCTACTATACGTGTATATAATCCTCTTTATACTAGCCGTCGTCCCGAACGTATTTAATTTAATTCCTTATATAAATACGATCCCTCACGTGAGGTATATTCATCCCTTTCTCCCATGATATAAAAAATATCTTCCAACATAGATATATCTCCAACATTAAGGTTATCACCCAAAGTTTAGTGTAGGAAACCATCACTACACATCTCATCTATATCCGAAAGCGTATCGATATCTCTAGTAATAATTTCGACCATTGGTATACACATAACTAATAGTCTACAAACTCAAGCTTAACTTAAATTCATTTATATGATCCCATCAATTATTTGAAATCCCCTTTGTGAATCACACCTCGCTATATAACAACTATCCCGACTAGATTTACACACGTTATTCTAGTTGGTAGTATGCTCCCATCGCTCTCAATTCTGACTATGGTTCAATCACTCTTATGAATCCCCAAATCTAACACCTTTCTGATTTATTCCTTGAATTTATCATTACTGAGGATATGTGACCACTCTCTCTCATTGGTCCCCAAATTGTATCTTAACAGAATCCTATCTCTATAAGGATTCGACATGAATATCGGCCTAAAATTTCATAACATACCCTCGCAACTCTCTCTAAGAGCTCTTAACCTCACATCATATCTAAACTCAATTTTGATCCATAATTAGGATTCCCATCCCCAATGAGGTTTCCCACCACCTCCATACATAACTCCAATGCATACATATATTCCCAAACCACTTCGATAAGCCCCCGCGATCATAACATGTGAGATACCCTCAAATAAACTCCAAAACGTAACTCTCGCATCATATAAATAAGTTCCAAATCGAGAAACCCAATCGAAATGGAAGAAAAATCATTCTAGAAAAGTTTCTCAAAACAACCCTGTTTCCGAATCGATTCGGCCTGGCCCGAATCGATTCGGTCTCAAGGGCGAATCGATTCGCTCTAACTACAAATTGATTCTGTCTAAAGGACCTGGGAGACCATCCCAGGCCGAATCGATTCGCCTTGGGTCCGAATCGATTCAGTCACACAGACATGGGACTCTGCAGCATTCCGAATCGATTCGGAAGGAGACCGAATCTATTCGGCCTGTTCAGTAGGCTACGAAATGGTCATTTTTCTGCAAAACCTAAATTTCTAAAATCACAAATTAACAATCACTAACCATGAATTTATAACCCAACCATGTTTCCAACATCAAAACACATCCTATATTTCACCTCATCAATTTATACCCCTAAAACCCATGTGTAATCATCAATTTCAAGATTGACCCCAAAATCTAGGTTTTGATAAATATACCCAAAATCTAGTTATTTTATCCACAATTTATGAAATGAAATACAAAAATGAAATATTTAGCAAGATTAAACACTTACCTCGAATTCGTAGAGGTTTAATCGTCCTCGTGATCGCTGTTGGGCCGGAAATCTCCGAGCTTTCCCTTCTCTCTCTTCTTTTCTTCTTCCTTTTTCTCTTCTCTTCTTTCTTCCTTTCTCTTTATCTCTTTCTCTCAAATGAGAAGGCTTGATCCGTAAGCCTCTTAAACCTTTAAAACAATAATACCAGTTTTAAATGTTAATACACACTTTAAATGACTCGTTTACTCCAATTCGAGCAAAACATACTTAAAAATATTCCGGAGCCGAAATAAAACCCAATGACAGTCATTTTGACTATCTCGACCCATCCGGAAACAATGGCGTACTCAGAATCATCATCCGACATACTTTAAAACGTCCTCAATTTTTGGACTTCAATTCCCAAAATTTAAAATTCTCCAATTTAAATAAAATTTTTTATTTCTCCCAAAATTTAATTTTATGTCCCAAAGTCACGGGTTGTTACATACTTCCACCCTTACAAAAATTTCGTCCGCGAAATTTAGGTTATGCCTAGGACTTCAATCTCATCTAGTCCTTACATCTACCCTCAAGATCACTATACCCATCTCTCCCAATTCTCACATCGAACCGTACAGACATTTAAAATTTAAACTAGCTACCCAGGGCGCCCATACATCCTGTACCCGAGCTCAACTCGTAATAACATAACCCGGCTCCACTAGCCTCAAATCGTAATATAACTCTCAATAAATATATCTATAACAACATATTAAGTATATATATAGAAAATTTTGAAATTCCCAATGGTTGAACTCTTCTCAATTCCTTACATAGGCTACATTCATGCGGGGGAGGTCTCGCAAGCGAAATCCAAACAACGAACCCTCCTTATACACTACTATATACCTATGTCGGGGATTGAGATCAGTTGGATAAGGTTTAAGTTTTTATAAAAGATTTTCGAATCATAATTAATGCCCGAAGGCCTATATAACAATATATTATAAAACAATTCCATGTCTTTCGACACGCCAATCAAATACCTTATGTCTAAGACACAAGGCCTCAGCAAATACAATACTCTAACCACTACCTAGTTCTCAAAACTAGCACAACCCTGAGCTAAGTTCTCCGCTCAAAATAAATCTACCAAATTCCGAACCTCCTCAGTCATACAATTCCATTACATTACATCAAAGCATTGCCGTAAAGTAAGCCCTTCCCTCACTGGAATACCACAATTACCTTCCCTAGATTATCTATAAGAGAATAACCTTATATCCACCCTCAACAAACTTCAATAGTCCTCACTTCCAGAGCTCAATAGCATAACTCTCTACTAACACGTCGCAATGAAATTTAGTATCCCAAAAGATGTTATACAAAGGCTAAATTTTCTCACTCCCTCCCAAGGACTAATTATCCTTGAAGAAATATCCTCCCCGTAAATTCTTCCTACTACTTTGAAGGACAAAACACCATTGCGACCCCTAATGACTCCTTCGGTCCTACTCAACGAACCCAAGTCTTCGAATTTTTTCTCACTCTCTTCTTATCTCTGCCTGAGTCGAGGAAATAAAATACCTCCAGTCAAAGCTTACCCAAAATCTATTATGGGTATTACATCTACATCTCTCATCTTGCCTCTACCTAACCGACTTATTTGTAGCGACGTTCGAGACGAAAGCAACTATGTCGGGACGTCGTTCAAATGAGTACACCTCGCAGAATAAGATAAACATAGTGAACACAACAATCCTAATAGTAGGATTCTATATCAAGAACGTCAACGGAAGAACGCATAAATCCCGCAGAGATCCTAAAGACACTAGAACCTGATGCTCTGATACCATCTGTGACATCCCGCTTAAAATAATAATGGGTGGCCAGCCCTATACTACATTAAATCAAGAATCTCAGATGGCTCAGTCTCAGCACCAACAAACTATACAATAATAGATAAGGCTAACTACCCGAAATCATATAAGCGAGATGCACAAATTAAATAAAACATGCAACAAAAAACAAACCAACACTATCAACTACTATAAGAGATAGAATGCACCAACACCACGATAAAATAAAGTGCTCGAAATAAGAAGGAAATGAGTATACTGAAGGAAATATACCCGAATAAACTGTCGGGTCACAGACAGTACAACATCTTAAAGAAGAAATATAAACAACTACAAATAACCCTGGTCATAAACCCGATGTGAAACATGAATCCTATCTAGATTTACACAAGAATAGGAAGCGACTATAATCTAAATCCCGCAACAGTCCTCACCTGTTACGGCTCCCAAGACTCTGGATAGAAAAGCATCTGGCATCCATGCGGTAGGACACTTGTAGTAGTATATACATATACCAGGAGAGAAATATAAACGGGTGAGAGCTCGAGGTGTAAAAATGTTTAGCAAGTGTGTTAACCGTGCACAATAAATATAAATGCACTTATTTCATAATTAAAGTGGAGTCGCACTCTCGTGAAATCCCAACTCACCTCTCATCTACTAGCACGCACATATTCGCATCTTGGAACCTTAATTAAGTTACCCCACAAATAAGGACAACCTAACTTACCATAGGCACAACCTATACCCATAAGACCTGCCATCCTAACATAACCCAAGAATCTTTCCCATTCTAATAACACTAAAATGTATATACGCATATATGTCTTACTAGGCTCATTTGATTCCGATTTATAACTTATCAGTTATTCATATTATTACTACACATTTTAACATTAAACATCAATTTAAGAATTTATTCTCTAAATAACATGCATAATTTAATAAGGACAAAACTTCTCTCTACTCTCAACATTGCACTGCATTTCGTGTGTGGTGCGTCTCGCAAAGCGAAATCCAAACAAAGAACCCCCTTGATACACTACTCCTTGACAATGTCGATTGTAGGGATCCATTATGTCTACTACACAATCATACTACTGATACATACAAGTAACAAGGACAAAACTTCTCACTACTCTCAACATTGCACTGCATTTCGTTCGTGGGGCGTCTCGCAAAGAGAAATCCAAACAAGGAACCCCCCGATACACTAATCCTTGACAATGTTGATCCTAGGGATCCATTATGTCAACTACACAATCATACTACTGATACATACAAGTACCAAGGACAAAACTTCTCACTACTCTCAACATTACACTGTGTTTCGTGCGTGGGTCATCTCGCAAAGCGAAGTCCAAATAAGGAACCCCCCCGATACACTACTCCTTGACAATGTCGATCGTAGGGATCCATTATGTCAACTACAAAAATACTATCACTGCAACTACTAAAATTTGGAATACTTTCTAAGACTAACACCAAAACCTCCACTAAATCCTTGGGTTGATCTAACCGAAATATTTCCTTAAGTGCGATACATCAACCCCCAACAATCACGTACACCGTAATCACCCAAGATGTAATCCATAGAAATTTCATATCCTTTATACCTATAGGATATATAAATATATATATATATTTACACTAAACATATATATATACAGCCATTCATTCCCATAGCCAAGTGTACATAACATATAACTGCCATAAACATAATATAACCGGCTATAGAATGCAAATATACTGCACCATGTAATCATCTTCCAGGGCATTACTCATATTCCATCCTGGAGACCACTGGTGGGACTAAATATCACCCACTTCATGGCCAACACACACACATGAAGTCCAGGAAGAGGTCATACTTCCTAACCAGCAATGAGACGAAACATACCCACCACGTCTTATTCCCAAAAATGTATATCCCATAATAACACAATGGACGACTATGACCTGGGGAATATCTACACTCTGTTCCTCGAGCCAGGGTGCTTACCCTCATCGTGCAACTTCCCAATGATAGCATGTGCGGGGTTTCTTCATGTTACAAGTATATATATCATTCACATACATAATACATATATATCCATATGTTCCCATCATATAGTTAAACCATCACATACGGTTTAGATATTCACGCCATGAGTATATACATATATACAAATCCATACCAATATATATATACATACCCTCTCTCATGCGTATGGATGAAATTTATAAACTCGGCTATACGTGTATATAATCCTCTTTATACTAGTCGTCGTCCCGAATGTATTTAATTTAATTCCTTATATAAATACGATCCCTCACTTGAGGTATATTCATCCCTTTCTCCTATGATATAAAAAATATCTTCCAACATAGATATATCTCCAACATTAAGGTTATCACCCAAAGTTTAGTGTAGGAAACCATCACTACATATCTCATCTGTATCCGAAAACGCATCGATATCTCTAGTAATAATTTCGGCCATTGGTATACACATAACTAATAGTCTACAAACCTCAAGCTTAACTTAAATTCATTTTATGCTCCCATCAATTATTTGAAATCCCCTTTATGAATCACACACCGCTATATAACAACTATCCCGACTAGATTTACACACGTTATTCTAGTTGGTAGTATGATCCCATCGCTCTCAATTCTGACTACGGTTCAATCACTCTTATGAATCCCCAAATCTAACACCATTCTGATTTATTCCTTGAATTTATCATTACTAAGGATATGCGACCACTCTTTCTCATTGGTCCCCAAATTGTATCTTAACAGAATCCTATCTCTATGAGAATTCGACATGAATATCGGCCTAAAATTTCACAACATACCCTCGATACTCTCTCTAAGAGCTCTTAACCTCAAATCATATCTAAACTCACTTTTGATCCAAAATTAGGATTCCATCCCCAATGAGATTTCCCACCACCTCCATACATAACTTCAATGCATACATATATTCCCAAACCACTTCGATAAGCGCCCGCGATCATAACATGTGAGATACCCTCAAATAAACTCCAAAACATAACTCTCACATCATATAAATAAGTTCCAAATCGAGAAACCCAATCAAAATGGAAGAAAAATCATTCTAGAAAAGTTTCTCAAAACAACCCTGTTTCCAAATCGATTCGGCCTGGCCTGAATCGATTCGGTCTCAAGGGCGAATCAATTTGCTCTGACTGCGAATCGCTTGTGTCCAAAGTACCTGGGAGACCGTCCCAGGCCGAATCTATTCGACTTGGGTCCGAATTGATTCAGTCACACAGACCTGGGACTCTGCAACATTCTGAATTGATTCGGAAGGAGACTGAATCTATTCGGCCTATTCAGCAGGCTACAAAATGGTCATTTTCATACAAACCTAAATTTCCAAAATCCCAAATTAACAATATCTAATCATGAATTTATAACCCAACCATGTTTCCAACATCAAAACACATCCTATATTTCACCTCATCAATTTATACCCCTAAAACCCATGTGTAATCATCAATTTCTAGAATGAACCCAAAATCTAGGTTTTGATAAATATTCCCAAAATCTAGTTATTTTATCTACAATTTATGAAATGAAATGCAAAAATGAAATATTTAGCAAGATTAAACACTTCCCTCGAATTCGTAGAGGTTGAATCGTCCTCGTGATCGTGGTTGGGCCGAAAATCTCTAAGCTTTCCCTTCTCTCTCTTCTTTTCTTCTTCCTTTTTCTCTTTTTTCTTTCTTTCTTTCTTTCTCTTTCTCTCTTTCTCTCAAATGAGAAGGCTTGATCCGTAATCCTCTTAAACCTTTAAAACAATAATCCCGGTTTTAAATGTTAATACACACTTTAAATGACTCGTTTACTCCAATTCGAGCCAAACATACTTAAAAATATTCCGGAGCCGAAATAAAACCCAATGACAGTCATTTTGACTATCTCGACCCATCCGGAATCAATGGCGTACTCAGAATCATCATCCGACATACATTAAAACGTCCTCAATTTTTGAACTTCAATTCCCAAAATTTAAAATTCTCCAATTTAAATAAATTTTTTAATTTCTTCCAAAATTTGATTTCTCAGTCCCAAAGACGCGAGTTGTTACATACTTCCCCCGTTACAAAAATTTCGTCCGCGAAATTCAGGTTATGCCTAGGACTTCAATCTCATCTAGTCCTTACATCTAAACTTAAGATCATTATACCCATCTCTCCCAGTTCTCACATCGAACTGTACAGACTTTTAAAATTTAAACTAGCTACCCAGGGCGCCCATACACCCTGTACCCGAGCTAAACTCGTAAAAACATAACCCGAATCCACTAGCCTCAAATCGTAATATAACTCTCAAAAAATATATCTATAGCAACATATTATGTATATATATATATATATATAAATGTTTGAAATTCCCAATGGTTCAACTCTTCTCAATTCCTGACATAGGCTACATTCATACGGGGGAGGTCTCGTAAGCGAAATCCAAAAAAGGAACCCTCCCTATACACTACTGTGTAGCTATGTCGGGGATTGAGATCAATTGAACCAGGGTTAAGTTTTTATAAAAGATTTTCGAATCATAATTATTGCCCGAAGGCCTATATAACAATATATTATAAAACAATTTCATGTCTTTCGACACGCCAATCAAATACCTTATGTCTAAGACACAAGGCCTCAACAAATACGATACTCTAACCACTACCTAGTTCTCAAAACTAGCACAACCTTGAGCTAAATTCTCCGCCCAAAATAAATCTACCAAATTCTGAACCTCCTCAGTCATACAATTCCTTTACATTACATCAAAGCATTGTCGTAAAGTAAGTCCTTCCCTCACTAGAATACCACAATTACCTTCCCTATATTATCTATAAGAGAATAACCTTATAGCCACCCTCAACAAACTTCAATAGTCCTCACTTTCGGAGCTCAATAGCATAACTCTCTACTAACACATCGCAATGAATTTTATTATCCCAAAAGATGCTATACAAAGGCTACACTTGCTCACTCCCTCCAGAGGCCTAATTATCCTTGAAGAAATATCCTCCCCGTAAATTCTTCCTAACTGTTTTGAAGGACAAAATGCCATTACGAACCCTAATGACTCCTTCGGTCCTACTCAATGAACCCAAGTCTCCGAATTTTTTTCTCACTGCCTTCTTATCTCTGCCTAAGTCGAGGAAAGAAAATACCTCCAGTTAAAGCGTACCCAAAATCTATTATGGGTATTACATCTACATCTCTCATCTTGCCTCTAACTAACCGACTTATTTGTGGCGACGTCCGAGACGAAAGCAACTGTGTTGGGACGTCGTTCAAACGAGTACACCTGGCAGAAGAAGATAAACGTAGGGAACATAATAATCCTAATAGTAGGATTCTATATCAAGAACGTCAATGGAAGAACGCAGAAAACCCGCACAGATCCTAAAGACACTAGAACCTGATGCTCTGATACCATCTGTGACAACCCGCTTAAAATAATAATGGGTGGCCAACCCTATACTATATTAAATCAAGAATCTCAGATGGCCCAGTCTCAGCACCAACAATATGTACAATAATAGATAAGGCTAACTACCCGAAATCATATAAGCGAGATGCCAAAATTAAATAAAACATGGTACAGACAACAAACCAACACTATCAACTACTATAAGAGATAGAATGCACCAACACCACGATAAAATAAAGTGCTCGAAATAAGAAGTAAATGAGTATACTGAAGGAAATATACTCGAATAAACTCTCGGGTCACAGACAGTACAACATCATAAAGAAGAAATATAAACAACTACAAATAACCCTGGGCATAAACCCGATGTGCAATATGAATCCTACCTAGATTTACACAAGAATAGGAAACGACTACAATCTAAATCCCGCAATAATCCGCACTTGTTACGGCTCCCAAGACTCTGGATAGAAAAGCATCTGGCATCCATGTGGTAGGACACCTGTAGTAGTATATGCATATAGCAGGAGAGAAATATAAACGGGTCAGAGCCCGAGGTGTAAAAATTCTTAGCAAGTGTGTTAACCATGCATAATAAATATAAATGCACTTATTTCATAATTAAAGTGGAGTCGCACTCTCGTAAAACCCCAACTCACCTCTCATCTACTAGTGCGCATCTATTCGCATCTTGGAACCTTAATTAAGTTACCCCACCCATAAGGACAACCTAACTTACCATAGGCATGGCCTATACCCACAAGACCTGCCATCCTAACATAACCCAAGAATCTTTCCCATTCTAATCACACTAAAATGTATATACGCATATATGCCCTACTAGGCTTATTTGATTCCGATTTATAACTTATCAGTTATCCATATTATTACTACACATTTTAACATTAAACATCAATTTAAGTGTTTATTCTCTAAATAACATGCATAATTTAATAAGGAAAAAACTTCTTTCTACTCTCAACATTGAACTGCGTTTCGTGTGTGGTGCGTCTCGCAAAGCGAAATGCAAAGAAGGAACCCCCACGATACACTACTCCTTGACAATGTCGATTGTAGGGATCCATTATGTCTAATACACAATCATACTATTGACACATACAAGTACCAAGGACAAAACTTCTCACTACTCTCAACATTGCATTGCGTTTCATGCGTGGGGCGTCTCGCAAAGCGAAATCCAAACAAGGAACCCCTACCCCCCGATACACTACTCCTTGACAATGTCGAACGTAGGGATCCATTATGTCTACTACACAATCATACTACTGATACATACAAGTACCAAGGACAAAACTTCTCACTACTCTCAACATTGCACTGCATTTCGTGCGTGGGGCGTCTCGCAAAGCGAAATCCAAATAAGGAACCCCCCCCCGATACACTACTCCTTAACAATGTCGATCGTAGGAATTAATTATGTCAACTACACAAATACTATCACTGCAACTGCTAAAATTTGGATTACTGTCTAAGATTAACACCAAAACCTCCACTAAATCCTTGGGTTGATATAACCGAAATATTTCCTTAAGTGCGATACGTCAACCCCCAACAATCAAGTACACCATAATCACCCAAGATGTACTTCATAGAAATTTCATATCCTTTATACCTATAGGATATATAAATATATATATATATATATATATATACTCTAAACATCTATATAATAAAGTAGAAAACTTATGTATGTCATAAGATGAAAAGATGATGTCATCTAGATAAATTTTTTTTGAACTACCTATTTTACCCCTCAAATCTTTGATTTCCCTCTCTTTCACCACACTCAAATTTACTTCCTACTCTTCATTGAAATTCAAAGACGGGGGTAGCCTAGGACTTGCACCCATTTTCACGCTTTACTCCCCTCCCTCTCTCCCTTTGTGTTGTATGGTTCACTCTAGCAACACAAACCCTTCCTCACCCGATGCCTTCTCACTCACCTCATTCTCTCCCTTTTTCATTCGCGTTCCTCTTGATCTTCCTCTCTCTCTCTCTCTCTCTCTCACACACACACACACACACGCACGCACACACACACACACACACACTTTTTTTGGGTCAATTTCTTTTGTTGGTCTAAGCCTATTTCGATTGAGATCTACTGAGGGCTTATTTCATTTTTATTTGGGTTAAGATCTACATATATGTTTATGTTTATGCTTTGAAAACAGATCTAAAAATATGGAGCGACTTACATGTACGTGTATCTTTATGTTTATATTTTGGAATTTACTTATTTTCTGTGTTTTCTTATTTTTTTTTTGTAGGGGACCTGATTATACTTGAATTGAACACCTTAAATAGGTATGCTCCTTTTCTTTATGTTTATCAATAGGTACCAATAAATTTAGGGCTTTGTTCATTTCTATTTTGGTTAAGATCTACATGTATGTTTATGTTGATGCTCTGAAAACAAATATGAAAATATGGGGCAATTTACATGTATGTTTATGTTGGTCTGAAAATATGGAACGATTTACATGTATGTTTATGTTTTGGCATCTACTTATGTTTTGAAATCTATTTATTTTTTGTGTTTTGTTATTTTTTTTGCAGGGGACCTGATTATATTGAGATGAAACCCTTAAATAGGTATGCTCCTTTTCTTTATGTTTATCAATAGGTACCAAAGCATTACCCAATTTTTTTTTTTGCCTTCTTCTTTTCTTTGAATGATATGATTCTGTGAGCTGACATTTATTTGAATATTACAGGTAGTGAACTCTTGATTTTTGTGTTTGTTGGTTTTATACTGGGAGACTCCATATCGTTTCAATGTATGATGCTTCATAGCTTTTCTGAAAAGTGGATCCATTTATATCATTTGGACATATGTTTTTCTTTGGGTTGGGTGTAGGCACTAAGGTTTGATTGTTTTGTCCATTGGGTAAGTTTTGAATTTTTTTTACTTCGGTTGTCCACACTCATTTATAATTTGGAAATCAGGCTTCACCACCTCTTAGTGGAAAGTTCATTGTCTTTTCTCACCTTGCATTTTATTTTTGTATTGGCAGAAAAGAGAAAGGGGCAGGTGGGTCTCACCTTCCCTAATCCTTCCCTTTTCTTCATCCTCTAATCCCCTTTGGATATGATTCTATAACCCATATATCTGAAGGGAGATAAGAAAGATAATGAGCCTCATGAGTCACCTCAATAAAAAAGGTTGTTAATGTTATAATCACACTCCCACTTGGAGATGGTTATTGATTCCATTATGTTAAGAAAGAGATGGAACCGTCTAATTTATGTTGATTCCAATACAGTTATTAATTATTTATTAGTGCTTAGTAGTGACATAACTTGTTTGATCATATGAGTATTTGAATTTTGAATATGATTGTGTTTATAATTTGATTCACTCACGGTTAGTTTTGTGTTTCATTTTTATTTTTTAATTGACAACTTAACCAGTGAGTTTGGTGCTATTTGCAGTGTTGAGGAATTGAGTAGTCTTAATAAGGAGATACGGAGATACTGAATAAGCTGAGCGGTGATTTAAGGTAATCTACATTGTGTTTTTCTATTGATATAACTAAAACTGCTATATATATATTGTTGCACTATATATATGCTACTAACTATATATTGAAAGATGATTATGTTGTTGTACTAACATTCAGTTTCTGTTGAGAATGCTCTCAAAGTATGTACGACACACAAGTGAAGTAGTAAGGTCAATTTATGCTTCTATAACGATTTACAAAGATTTAGAAGGTCAATATATGCTTATATATATATATATATATATATATATATATATATATATATATATATATATATATATATATAGTAGGATGGTGTTTTACTATTCAGTTTCTTATCTCTACTTATCAAAGTAATCTAATGGTCTACATTTTGCCACGTGTAAAATCTAATGGTTGTATTTTACTCTAATCAGCTTTTATTGTTGCTCTTAAGATTATTGGTTCCTTATTTTATTTACTGTCAATAGTGCGGATTCATCATATGAATTTGTTCTCCCCCCACTTTATTTGTAAATAGGTAATTTTTATCCTTTTGTGATGGTGGAGTTTGTGTTACTATGAAACTATTTGTATGAAATATTTTTTTGGTTTTTGTTATGTGAAAATGTTAGTATAGTTACAATTTCTAAGCTTGCACACTTTCGATACAGAATGAGGGGCTATTACTGGCTTGCTGAGCCCACAATCACTTCAAGAATAATTCGGCACAATCACTTCACATATGGTTATCTTTTTCAGAACAAGATGCAAGGATAGTGTAAAGTGGGAAGAAAGAAATTGAGAGGAGACCATAAAGAGAGAAAAAAAGGAAAGGTGTTATATTGAGCCAGTTATGATTTGAACGGACTTGACGAACCATTTGAACGGACTTGATGAACCATTTGATTACCTTGATTTTTGGTTTTTGTAAGATTTGTGGATATCATAGTGCATTCACTAGACAGTAAACTAATTATTGATTTGAAGGTGCTTCTTGGTGAGGGTTCCGACGAGGTGTCAAAGGCAAGGCGACAATGTTAGTAATTCGAGATGAAGAGGAAGAAACCACCAAAATAGATAGGTTATTCATAACCCAAAACAAATGCGACAAATAAGAAAAGATGGCTCCACTCACTCTCAAATGTTATTGGGCACCAAGAAATGGGTTGGAAATACAACTGTTAATTTGTGGTAATTATGTAATATACATCGTGTTTGCATTGTGTATCATTTACATTTTAGTGTTTGAATTGTACACTACTTTTATAACACATTATATGATTTAGTTCACTTTTTGGTTGGTCTTTCAACAGGTATATTGAGCTTTCAATAGGTATATTGAGCTTGAAAGCTGTCGGCCGTAGCCCACAACAGGTATATTGAACGTTCAAGACGTACAATTTTGATTTGAATATTGGATTTTGATTTGAGCGTTCAAGTTTTAGTATTCAGCAACTTATCAGTTAATGTTTGGTTAAGTTGATATGCTTACAGTTTAAGTCTTTTGATGTTTTTGATAGTCTTTTGTTTAATCTGGACGATTGAAATTTGTCATACGTACATTTTGGTTAATATATGTTTACTGTGGATTTCGAACATTAAGCGGGAGGGGGTATATGAGGAAGAGCATACTGATGTATATGAGATATTATTTATCTCATATAATATCTTTGACCAGAGCTGTAGCATGTAATTTTCCATACGTTTTGGTTAATTATTTAAGTTTTAGTGTTTCATTCTAGATTTGTAGCATGTAATTTGTCATTGGTTAATTATACAAGTTTTAATCATACCAGATCTGTAGCATGTAATTTGTCGCTTAAGTATGTTTTGTTTAATCATACAAGTTTTAATCATACCAGATCTGTAGCATGTAATTTGTCATACCTTTCAAGAGGTACAAATTTATCATACGTTTATGTACGTTTTGATTAATCATACAAGTTTTAGTGTTTCAAAGCATGTAATGACTCCTATAACTTTGACCACTATTTTCAAAGATATTATTTATTAACACAGGGATAGTGGTCAGTAGCGGAGTCCTGCAATAGAGGTGACATTATAGCACGTTTAAGATCGAAACAGAATATAAGGTCACTGTTTGGGCAAAGATATTGTTCATATTTTCACATCTCTATTCAGGTACACATCATAGCAAATGAGTTATAAAACCATTTTTAACTAATCGGTAATTCCTCACCTTTTTTTTTTTCCTTTAAGTAAATATTTTGTATATATATTTTACATATTGATGGTGTGAGACATATTTTTAGGCTTTCTTCATAAGAGATGGGGACATATGCGCATCAGAGCATTCCAAGTGATAGTGGAGCAGTTATCTATCGATGTTAGCAAGAGGATTATTCATGTCTTTTTTTTTCACTTTTTATCAATTCATTCAAAATGTTAGGTTTTGAGATTTTGGGGGATTAATAAAATATTGGTTGACTAATTTTAATTTGGTGGAACTACAATTAAGTTATTAGACGTTTTGTTTGATATCGATATCAACAATTACATTGAATCACATGGAGGGGCCAATAATTTGCCGTCCCACTATGAGTAGAATATTAGGTGACGAGGTCTCATCTTTCGAGTTCCACAGCCAAGCAGATAATAAAGATATCTGCATCATGGATACTATTAACTTCTTAGGGCAATTGGGTGACTAGCTTTGAGGACAATCAAAAGTATCAGAGGATCACAAGTAGTCAATGTCCACTTTAAAATTGGCTGAACAAACAAGGACAAAGGGTGGGCGAAGGAACAATCTAGATCTATCAAAGGGCTTACTTGAAATAAGGCATAGGGACAATTATGTCAACAAAAGCTCTCTCATGAGTGGTATATACAACATGAATAATATGAATGCTATTTATTAGAAGAATAGACTTAGTGAAATGATTCTCAGTGTTCTGCTAAACAACAATGAGCCAAATGACTAACATTTTCTTCGAGTCTCTCTTTCCATATCTCCTCCCATTTCACTCTGGTAATCTCTCTCGCTGTATTTATTTTTTTCTATTTTTTGGTTTTGAAATAAGAGGCCAGCCACTTCATTTATAATCTATAATGACTGACATAAGAGGCCAAATGACTAACATATAATTTTTAAAGTTTCTGATTCTATATGCTGAATAGAAATTATCGAGGTGGATTTAGTTTTAAATTTTGTAAGGGTTGAATTTAGAGAAGTTTACGCGATCCGATGGTGTCACAACCACACTCAACGATGTTTATGTATTCAATTTTACCCAATTTTCTTGAATCTGCATGTTTGATTATATTTTTTTATTGGATATTAGTGGTGATTCTCTCTAACGAGACATCATTTCTTGCTTATTTCTTAGTCGTCTATAAATTTTAAATCTATGATGTTATGTTTTTTTTTCTCATCAGATCCTTAATTGTGATAATTTCGAGCAGATTCGGAGCAAAGTTTTGATAATTCGGAGTAGATTCGAGGCACTATTTTGATCACAAAGTTTTGGTGATTCAGAGCAAATTCTTCATTCCAGATGTGATACCCTACTGCCGATTGATCAGGTTTTGAGTTTTGATGTTTTTTTGGAATTTATCCTTTTCTATCAATGAATTTCAACTGGAGATTTGAATCAACTTCTCTACGAGTCAATCATTCTTGGTATCATCATCTGAACTATAATTCTTTCGATTACCCCCACCTACGTTTTTCAACAACAATCGACTTCAAATTCAATAGTGGATTCAACACATTAGCTCGCCCACTGGGCAGCCACCCAGATTTTAACATTTCTTATGTTTGAAGCTCTGTCAGACACATCTTCAAGCCATGGAGATTTTACTTCTGTTGGCACTCCCCCTGTGCTGGAACTGCCTAAATTACACAAGAATGCTTGCAGCTCTATGTTCTTTTGCTGATGTAAATGTTTATTAAAACCCTTTTAGTGTATTTATTATGTCAAGTAAAAATGCATTATAATGAATGTTACCTGTTGATATTTTGTTGTTAGCCGTTAGCTTTTAAAAAAAAGATGTTAGTTGTTGATATATTGTACTGGCCAGTTTACATATTGAGTCATGTGTATCATGTAGGCCTTATAGCTGTTGACATTTTGTACTGGGAGTAAGCTTTTGATGTTTTACTTTTTAGTATTTTAGTGTTTCCATTTCTCTCTCATTCTCTCTCAAACAGAATCATTGTAGACATAGCATAGTTGCGCACACACGAGTGGAAAATAAAAATTCACACATAGTGTTCAGAGTTTTGTCAATGCCATTCATAAATCATAAATCACACTTACTGTTCAGAGTTTAGAGTTTGGTAAATCACACATATTTTTCCTAAATCATAAGACAGATTTGTCAATTCCATTCATAAATCACACATCTGTTTAGAGTTTTTGTAACATACTTAGGCTAGTTGTACATGAATCTTTGTTACTTTTCATTTGAGTGTGGAAATATAGTTTCATGTAAATATAGTTGTACGTGTTATACTCAACTCCTTGCGTCGGCTTCCAATCGTTGCATATCTTCAGATACAAGAGAGGCAGGGGAGGCTCTGAACTCGAAAATATATAGGATGGAAATGATAGGTGTCAATGTACACAGCTTAATGCCAATTGATGTAGTACTGTAAATTCTCTGAATTCATTGTAACCAACAGTTTTTTCTCTGTTAATTTCATAAATGAGTAGCTCTCATATAATATATGTTGTTTATGTCGTGTCCTTTAAACGAGCGAGTGTATATTTATATTTTCGTGATGCCGGGACCAAGAGTTTTAGGAATGGCTCGAAAAGAATGACGAGTTCTGCTCTTCAACCACACTGCGAAGATCTATCCTCATGTATTTACTATTTGAGCTCCTTTTGTATGGAAGGTAAGAACTCCACCACACTTTTTTTCTAGATCAGTTGGTAATTATGTGTGTTAAAACATGACACTGATTTGTGATTTACCCCAACATTGGATTTCATATTAGTTATTCATGTGAATTCACACGGATTTATGAACTACCCCTAATGTTTACATAGTTTTCTAATGATTTTTAAAATTATTCCGCATGCTTTCATTCTCCATGTTAACTTTTGAATCTATCGAGTCAAGGGTAGCCTCGCGCTTGACCGGTTTCTCGAAGTAGGAGGAAGATCTCTCATCCACCTTTAGAATTGAGCATCACCATTTACTTATGTTATGTTTCTACAGATTCTACAAATTCATTATGACTAACTCAATAATTCAACTTCTCGAGAATCAATTTTAGGCATAATATTTATAGTTGTACTTCAAAACAATAAGTGAAATGAAAGCAGGCATATGTAAGAGGCTACTGGCGCAAAAGAAGCATGGTTGGCAGTGACACTGGTAACATTAAATGTATAATTTGATTCATATATGTACCATGTATATTTTGATTCATAATATGTACCACGTATATTTTGACACTGGCAACATTAGCAGCACTAACAAGAGAAGCGTGGTTGGCAGCAATATCAGAAGGCTCTGCTTTACATGTAAACTGGAAACATTCTTATGTGATTGGTCTTAGTTATATAGTAATCCCGATCCTTAAATGAATTTACTAAGGAGCTTATTGTCGAGGAGATAGTGTCGAGGAGCTTATTGCTGCTTTGTAGATATCAATTTGAGCGAGGGTAATTTTGTTTGATGTGTTTTTCTCTTCTTTCTCTATATATGATTTCATGTTTCTATTTAAGCGAAGTTATTCATGTGAGTTTACTTTTTTTTAGTTTCTATCCATTTTTACTTTCTATCAATCATCTCTCTTTCTCCCTCTATAAAGTAATTTACTTTCAAAAGCCTCACTCATTTACTTTCAAAAGCCACAATGCGGAATCAAATTAAAATAATCAATGAAGATTTGACACCGTTCTACATTTATCATTCAATGTGTGCCAACTTCTTTGGATATACCCATGTCAATGCGTGTTGTTGATGTTACGAAGGATATTTAATTTTTATTTATCGGGATTTATAGCAGTTCATTCTCATATTTGATGAAATTTGTAGACAGTTGTAGTTATGATTTCTGATCAGTTTTAATATATTTAATATTATGCTTCATTGTTACTATTCTTTTATGACAGGCATTAGCAAAAGAGATCAAGGCAAAATTGACAAGGCAGTCGTCAAGGTGTGACACCCCGACTAATTAAATACCGGGTAGCTACTCCTTTATTAAATTAATACAAAATGTCAAGTTGGTCCGGTTAACAGCATCACTGTCGAAAATATTTTAATCATTACTAACCACCTAGTATTTAAAAAGTAAGATGTCAAATTTTAAATTAAGTCTGATTAACATACAATAAAAGAATTATGAAAGAATATCATAACCATACACCATAAAGTCTCAATAAAGTAACCAACAAATAATAATAAGTCCAGAGGAAAACTCCTCACAACAATCCCACCACTGAAATAAATAAAATAGTATATCCTGAATTAATTACATACCAACAATCTGAATAACTGAAATATGAAATGTCTCTAATAGAAATGGGAGACATTCCCTACAAATGATGAAAACTGAATAGAGTCAAGACCAAAGAAGCGTCTACTAGCAAGGCCCTGTAACTTCCACAAACAGCTACAGCTCGTCACCTGAATGGAAATCCTATGCATGGTGTCCTTGTGGCTGGGCACCTAAAAGGTTTTTATAAAAATAGATTTGAAAGCAAACGGTTCAGAGCCCGAAAGTGGAGAGTATTTTAAAAATAGCAAGTGCTTTTATAACATTAAAACAATGAATGCAAAATACATGTTAGGACGTGCACTCACATGAAATACTCACCTCTCGACTAATTGTGCACTCCTAACGTACCGTACCCATCTAAGTGACATTCATATCTAACTAAACCGTCATAAGTTCTACCCCTTTCTACTCGATTCCCATTATACACTCTAACGTTATCAATTAAATAGAGGCTTTACTTAAACTCGGATTCTCAATTATTGTCAATACAATTCACTACAGGTTATCCCTTATTACTTTCTCAAAGCGTTACCATAATTATACTCACAATACCAACATGAAAGTTCTCATTATTTAAGCGTATATTATTCACGTCATGAATATACAATACAAGAACCCGAGACTAATCTGCAGTGCACACATACTCTGCTATCCATCCCGGTACATCACGTACATAAGGATCACGCATTCCGAATCTTTCAGGAATCGTTCTCAGATAACAGCAAATCACAAACAATGGAGGCGAACACAGTCACATCACTTGGGTCACGCACATACCTACGCTCCCATGATCAGCAGACTTATTAACTTCCCAATAACTCCTTCCTTGACCTATGTCCTCGAGGTACCAATCTAAATCCCCCCCGTAGGCACACAAAGATTAGATGGTCCTAAGCGAACGCAAACCTCCCGTGATAGCAAGTATGGTAGGTATGTCATACACATAAAATCATATATACTAAGCATGCACACTTCTTAGTAATTACCAGAATTTATTAGAGGTATACTTCTCATTCTCCTACCAACTTATAATGTCACACAAATCATGTGTCCGGTTTACACGTATTTAAATCATTAATTATCCTCGCATCGAGATTAGTCACTCGCGCCCTAATCCACAACTATCATTTGGTTCAAATCATTCTTCTATATTTTACTCCTCAATATATCCCGAATATCCCAACTATATCAATTAGTCATCAAGGAAATGTTATCTCAACCATTAAACAAGGTTACGGGACACTAGAAATCAAATCAGGCCAAAAAGGCCATTCTGTCAACTCGTTAGAAGTCTCGTTCGAACGAGGTCGTTCGAACGAGAGTTCGTTTGAACGAAGTGGGAATCTAACGAGCATCCAACTCATTAGAAGGCAAACTGTTAACTCGTTAGAAGCTCGTTCGAACGAGCTCGTTCGAACGACCTGGGTAGGTCTTCTAACGAGATGCCAGTTTCGAGCCCAGAATTTCCCATCTCGTTTTTCACAATTTTCTTCACCTCAAATCTCATCTAAAAATCGTCCCAACAGTATTTTAAGGTTTCTAATCATCACTAAACATTCGTAGGTCGTAACTTAACATATTTGTGAGGTCAAATCTCCCTAAACAACACCCAAATATCACATCTCCCAATTTTCCCCCAAACCTTATGAGTATGAACCCTAAAATTTTAAAGTCATCAATATTCATAATTAAATCCATTGTTGTAACATAAAAGATGTATTTCTATCAGTATAATCGCCCAAACACAATTCTACATGCAATCTCTCTGTCAAAACATGAATTCAAATTCCAATTCCATGGGTTTTTATAAATCTCCCAAAACAATACAATTATATCAATTTTCTAAGCATGGAATAAGCATTCGCTTGAAATTAATGAAATTAAACCACTTGCCTTAGATGTTCTGATTTGATGTTGAAGAATTGAATATTGATTCTCCTCCCTCTCTCTACAAATTTCTTCCAAAGATGGTGATGGTGGCTAGGGTTTCCTCTTTGGAACTTCTTCTAACTTCTCCTATAACTCCCGTAGCCCTTTAATTAGTTAAGTGCTGGTAATGGCTTAGTGGGTTACTAAACAACCTATTTTTAATTCCCAAAATTCGTTGGTTATAAATCCCAAAATTCCAAAATTACCAAAATACCCTTTTAAGTTGCCGGTATGGCCCCAAAATGCCCCGGGACCCAAACTAAACCCCCGGCTAGTGTTTTCTGACTATTTCGACCCTTCCGGACTCGTTGGCGCACTCAAAATGACCATACGGTTGATAAAAATAAAATTCACTTTTTAATTTAAATAATTACATTCCTGACGCGACTGTTGATGATGCTAAGAATCAGCACCACCAGATAAGGTGTTTCCAAGCTCAATTTTTTCAAGCTCTCTCTCTCTCTTACTGTGAATTTAGACAGGGTTTCAGCTAGGGTTTAATAACTGGGATCCTTTTGCAAGGTAGGGGATGATCCCTATAAATAGTGCCTAGGGGGTGTAATGTACCCCCATGCATGTAATGTGCATGTGTGTGGTAGCCTCACCAATGGGGGAATGCCATCTGTCACTGCCACATGTAAGTAATGATGATGAAATATTCTCCCCACATGTGGAGAATAATCTTGTTACAACTGATTTGTGCCCAGATGTCCTTATCCAAATGTTCAACAGATGCTCGGCTGCAATGTTGAGGGATGACCTCGGCCTGGGAGAGGCCGAGCTGTAGAGGCTTGATATTCGTTCAATCCGAGGTGTCATAGGGAGTCTCGGACTGGTCTCAGCCGAGTCATTATGCTGGGTCGGCCCCAGTCGAGGTAGGAATGATTCCATGCTGACAATTACTAAGGATTCTTGTGACCTCGGCCCAAGCCGAGGTTGAACTGGCTCTATTGAAAGTTATCAAAACTCCCTATCACCTCGGCCTACCATCGGCCGAGGTTGCCATACCCAGGTATATGAGAATGTTGTCGATGCCTGTGGTGCGCGCAGTGTCCATTGGAAGTGTAGGTGGTTGTTGGCGAAGAACTTCGGGCTTCCATCGTATCTACTCGGGCCATCAATCGGTTGATGGCCTCCAAAATTTGATTGAAAGGGTTTGCGTCGGAGGTGTTCATCCTTTCTTGAACCCACCTTGACGTTGTTTACTAGTTTTTGTTATTTTACAACAACCGGGTGGAGCGACTAGGCTCTGATACCACTCTCTCTAAACTCTCTGAAATCTCAATATCTCATAATGGAAGAATGACTCAAATGAGTCTACATAAGGGGTATTTAAAGGGAGGAGGTTGCTTGACCACTAAGCTAAGTATTCAATTACAATTGTGCCCGTAATGCCAAATAACCTTCCTTCCTCTAAATACAAAATAAAAGAAAAAAAATACAATGAATACTAAAATAAAAAAAATACTAAAAATGACGAAAGGGCCCTTATTCACATCACCGAAGTGGAGGGAGCGGAACAAATGGGCAATTAACCCTATACAAATGCCAGAGTTGAGAGTCGAACTCTCATAATTGCTAATGGATTTAACCACCCATGCTTATAGGCGACCTGCTGGCTTCATCCAAGTGCGATAATGCATCTATCCAGCCTTGATCATAGCCTTTCGACCATACTTCGAGAGGCCCAAAGTAAAATTGGTATCTCAATCTCATGACCTTTTGGTGCAAATTCCTCTTGGCCTCCAAGATGCCAGCTACATTCGTTATATCTTTAATCTCGGTCCAAAGAGAATCAACCAAACATGTCTAAATCTTCACTCGTGTGAGCTATTGACATTAGTGCCTAGTTGCTATTAGACTACAAGGATCAAGAAAAGAGGAATGCAATCAGAAACTAAGACAAGAATACACCAACAATTAGAAATGCTCAAGCAAGCTATAGCAAGGCAAAAAATAATAAGTTTTTTCATTAAAGTATAATGATGGGCAAGCCCTCACAACACAAACAATCAAAAGACATGGATTATAAAGAACAAGAAGTCCTAGGCTAATCTAACTAGCTTGACCTTCTTTCTCTTTCACATGCTCTTGGTCGGCTAAGCCCTTGTTCGAGTTTGTGGCTTCTTTTGCATGCTTGGCTCCCTCATTCTCTTGGCCGCTGCTTGAAGCTTCACCCTCCTCTTCATCCAACTTTGGGGGAGAACTTGGGTGGTGCTCACTGATGGGTGAAGACTCATAAGGGGTCTCTGTCTCGACCAGATATCGTTCTAGCCTGTTTTGAAGTAGGACTTACTAATGTAGTCCAACTAGTGGGTTGGTGTACTTTAATAACGAAGATGCCGACCTCGAGTGTTCGACACCAAAAGATAGAAGTCTCTTGAGCTTATAGACTTTGTTTAATTCCTCAAAGTTTACGTGTGACTTTTGGGGTTCTTTCTTATTGGATCTTTCTACGCAAAACAAAAGGAAACTACATTAGCACAAATCAAGTCAGGCTTGGCCGAACAGATAAGAACACTCAAAGTCAACGATCAACCTATTTCATGTCCTGGTAGGACATCTAAAACCTTGAGAAATGGGAAAGTGCTCCCATATCTTCACAACAAAGTCACGATTCCAACAATATTTATTAGAATTAGGCAAATTCACAACTAATACTTTCTCCGCCTTCCTCACTTTTAAGTAGAAAGTTTCATCATTATTTCGAATTCACATGTAGTTTCATTTGATCTATGGGATCCCTAACTGAGTTCCATATAACTTATTTATTCTATTCGATCCATTGACTATTCTCCAAGTGTTGGGGGGTGCATAGGGTAAGAACTATACAAAAATAGTTGCAAAACTTCAAGAATAGTTGATTCGGAGGAAAGGTTATGCCAACTTCAACAATAAACTGGGAGAACAACCAGTGTCCTCCCTCAATGCTATAATAATCTTTGGACTTTTCCCAAAACTCTATTACAGCCCACTTAGGGATAGAGAAATGTCTCTTAAACTCTCCTATGGTATTCTCATTAATTGGGTAAACCATTTTCACAACTCAAGAAAGAAAAATAATGGAAAAAATGGAGAGCCAAGTTGCAGAGGAATAAGAAATAAGAGAGAAGAAGACTTACCGATGCATGAAGAAGGGAGAGAGCTCTGGGTTGGTTTTAAAATGGTTGAAGGATCGAATGCGTATCAATCTCTCGGTAGAGGACATTAATTGGCTAGACACAACTTCCAAGACAAAGTAATGATTACAAAGACGCGCCCTCAAATAACAGTAGACACGCCACCACCCGTTCATTTAACACTACGACATTACCAATGTACTCTCTGAAACACTCGAGCAAATTACAAGGATGCTCTCCCATCTCAATGGGTAGAATAATGTTGGCTTTCATTATAAAAAAACACCAAGTGTTAATATTCTTTGACCATAGCT
The DNA here is from genome assembly GCA_949130495.1 of Sambucus nigra. Classification (NCBI taxonomy): domain Eukaryota; kingdom Viridiplantae; phylum Streptophyta; class Magnoliopsida; order Dipsacales; family Adoxaceae; genus Sambucus; species Sambucus nigra. The sequence goes on along the minus strand of OX422221.1, from coordinate 214,911,564 downwards.
TATATGGGTGATCAAATCTCACTACCGACCAACATTCAGATCAACTGGTGATCAAACATCTGCACCCCCTTCAGGCTGCAAAGATTTGGGGGCGTTTATGAGGGAATTATCCGACTAATTAGAGAATCTGACATGTGTTCGACAAACTCGATAAGTGATCAACATCTTGGAGATAAAGAACAAAGAGAAACCAATCAATAGAAATCTCGAAGTTGGATTCGATCGACCAGATCACAACTACAATCCAAGGCCATGGAGTCCCACACGATTCATTCTCTTTTTGTTCTTTATAAATGTAACCCACACCCCTGCAAAAAGGGCATATAATCCTTATTATCATTAGTTGATCAATTAAGAGAGAGAAACAACCCCTGAATGTAGGCTCATTTTCGAACCACGTATATACTGTGCTGTGTGATTATGATATTTACTCTCTACTCGGCCCAATTGTCTTGAATCAACTAGAGTAGGATTTTATCACCTACGATTACCAAGTATAAACAAAACCTATTTACTGTTGTATCTTGGAATAAAGACAATTCGACATACTTGAAGATTTTCTTATTGATGATTTGACAAATGAAAAGTTAATCTTTAAGAGAAAAAGGTTGAGAAAAAATCTATTCTCTTTGATCATTGATTTGCAATTATTTTCTTCAAAACATTGATTTCGTGATTCAATTTAATATAATTGGGAGAGTGACTTTGATTTTAGTACTATATTTTATTGTAACTTATATCTTGATAGGATGAATATGAGGTGTTGTGATTTAGTTTTTTTGTAATGGGCCGACCGGTCTGGCCGAGGGATGATATCGTGGGCCCACGGGCCATCTTGGGTCGATCTATGTCTCGGCCTAATCTCGGCCTAGGTTGGTGTCTCTGGGCCGAGGTAACACTTGGGGCATATCAATCACCCCCTATCCCTTAGTCATATGCGAGAGCAAGTGGCTAGGGGATTGCTTCACCTCCGAGGCCTGTCCGTCCCAAGGCTAATACCTGCATCACACCTGTCCCAAGCTAGGGCGTGCAAACTTGGCTGGCGTGTGCTGTCAGTTGCCCCTTGGGTTTCCCAAGGCAATGATGGGCCTTGGGAAGTGTGCCCAAGTACTTAAGGGTTTAAACCCTTCCTTTATCTTTCTTCTTCCTCATTTCTTTCCCGCGCACACTATTCTTGCAAATTTCTCTCTCGAACTTCTTCGATCAGCACTCATCTGCAGAGGCCTTTGTCGATTTCCTTGCGAGTTTTCTTCGTTTTCTTCGTCGATTCACTTCCAGGTACTTCTCCTCTCCCATTTCCTTTCTTTCTGGTATTTTGGTTTGCATTTTCCTGCGTGTTTTTGAGTGTTCCGGCGAGCTCCATTAACTCCGGCAAACTGCGTTTTCTTGAAAACTTCTAAGTTTGATCTTTAAACTTCTTTGTTTTATAAGTCAATCGTGTTTGTAGTTTTAGGAGATTTTCTCAAGTTTAGGGTTGTCCTCTGATGCTCAGACCCCTATACCAGCTTCTTGAGGATTTCCCTTCTCTTAGAGAGAAGAGCCTAGAAAAGATTAGGCAAATAGAGAGAGCTCAAGAGGAAGCTCGTAGGTCACAAGAATTTCCTGTCAGACCCATCTTTCCCCCACCTCTCAAGGTGGTATATCCTGATCCTCCTGAGAACTTCTATCAGACAGACGTCTCTGCTAACCCATTGCCGATGTCTGAGTCTGAGTCTTCCACCTCAGACCCCATGTCTGTGGACTCCTTCCAAGAAGCCATGGATTTTACACCTCGGCCTGATCAGGACCCTCATCAGGCCGAGGTATCCAGCCGAGCTTCATCCCAAAATGGCTCAAGCACCTCAGATTCTTCTTCAGAGGTTGAACTTGTTGATCCCAGCGTGGCTGTGCCACCCATTCTTGATGCCATCCCTCTGTCGGCCGTTACAGGGGCTGAGTTTGTTCAAAGATTCCCTGGTCACTCATCTACGTCTGCTCCAGCCGACGTTGAGCTTGACGATGATGAGGATGTCGAAAGTGATGTTGACATCTCTGAAGCATCCGAGTTCGAGAGCACGGTTACTGAAGTGGATCTTTTGCACTTTAGATATTTATACTCCATCAGTCCCTCAATCAAATTAAGGAGACCTCTGAGGGAAGAGAGGGCCTACCATGGCCGAGATGGAGAAATCTGCTTGTACGAGCAGATGTTTAGGTTAGGGTTTCGTCTATCCATTCATCCTATCATTAGATCCATTCTTTCTTTTATCAACTTGGCCCCCTCGCAGCTCTCTCCCAATGCCTGGAGAGTCATTATAGGAGCCATTATCTTGTGGAGGGCAGTCCACCACTATGACCTCCCAGTTCAGGTCTTTGCTGGTTGCTATGTCCCAACCTCGGCCAAAAACCATCCGAGCTACTATCATTTCGTGGCTCAGAGGCCTGAGAAGAAGATGCTCCAGGTGACTCAGACCTCGAATCACAATTGGAAGCCCCGATATTTTTTCGCCCCAGGGCCATGGGAATTCGGCTCATCTGTTCCTTCTTCCAATCTTGGGCCGAGGATACCCCTCAGATGGGGTAAGGTTACCATGTCTGCAAGGGCCGATCCCGATCTAAGTCTTCAGAATATCACAAAGGTGAAGGCCCTGCAAGACCAAGGGGCATATGGTCTGTTTGTCAAGTTCGAACACCTGCTGACCCCCCAGTATCTCTCGGGGATGAACCTGGGTGGGAGTCCCCTTGCCGACTTTGGTAAGGATTTTTCTTTTCAAGTCTAACCTCTTACCTCATTCATATCTGATTTCTAACCCTTATCCTTTAACTTTGGCAGAGAGACCACCAGGCATCCCAGACGAACTGTGGGAGATGGCAGCTCCGAGCTTGGCAAGGCTTACAAAGAAGGTTGGTCTGAACACTCCTCCTCCAGCTCCCACTACATCCAAATCCCAGGCCTCCAAAAAGAGGTCCCCTGAGGTCCCGGCCTCGAGGATCAGAGGCCGACCTCGAGACAAAAGAAGACCTCTGATGCTGCGATCCCAATTTCCTCGGCTGACATCCTGACGGCTCGTCTGGATCAGCTGAAATTAACTGACAGCGTGGTCGGCAATAGCAGAGAGGCCATGGACGCACTCGCCTCTGTGATGACCGAGGCAGACAAGCGTTTCTATCGAGCCATGGACACCTCCCTGCTGGTTGAGTTCGGCCTTCACAAAGCCGTCCAGGTATGATTTATTCCTTTGTCAAATTTTTACAAGTGCAACATCTGAGTTTTCTCCTACTTAACCTCTTCATTAAATGTGCAGGGAGTGACTGCCATCTATCAATTGTCTAACTGGGCTATAAGGAAATTCCCCCTCATCCAGAAGGGGCAGGAGGCCGAGAAGGTTGAAAGCGCCCTGAATGCCGAGGTTGATCGCCTGAAGTCAGAGTTGCAGAACTCTAAAAATAAGGCCAAGAACTCTGAAAATAAGGCCAAGGGTTTGGAAAAAGACATCTCAGTGCTCGTCCAAAACCATGCCAAGGCCCTGAAGGATAAAGATGATGCTCTGCAGTAGAAGGTCAACGCGGCTGTGAAGGCTGCCCTTGCAGATGCCTCGGACCAAATAATTTTTGAATACAAAGGCTCGGAGGAGTTTGTGGGTTTTGGCTTTGAATACCTCGAAAGAGGTATCAAAGCCACTACCAAATGGGCTGAGGTAAGAGAGAAGGAGGTCGGAACTCTGAAGGCCTCCGACTTTGTGGGCCTCGGCTTTGCCGACCCTCAATTTGCCCAGGCACTGCAAGAGGTAGAAGACGAGGCCGCTGCCCCAGCCGATACTGCAACTCTGGGAGGGACTGAGCTCGGAGGGACTGACCCTGCTGATGATGTGGCCGAGGTGACCAACGTTGATCAAGTCAACCCAGCCGAGACTATCAATGCTCCCCCCTTAGACCTTTAACTTGTAACAAATTTTTATTTTGTAACTTGTAATTTTTAACTTGTAGCTTGTAACTGAACTTGTAATTTGTAACACCTCTGAATGTTATATTATCTTCTCTTACTGAATGCCAATCTCTTCTCTTATTTTGATCTCTGAATGCCTCTGAATGCTATTAAGCTCTGAAGTCATTTCCTAATATGTTGTTCTCATAATCGACTTCACCAAATTAATGATGTTCAGGGTCTGAGGTCATCTAACCAAGGTGTCTGAGCTCAGACCTCGTCACCGCCGAGTGATGTTATGAGGGTCTGAGGTCATCACCTAAGAGGTTAGCCTCATAATAAATATCACCAAATTAAAGATGTTCAGGGTCTGAGGTCATCTAACCAAGGTGTCTGAGCTCAGACCTCGTCACCACCGAGTGATGTTATGAAGGTCTGAGGTCATCACTTAAGAGGTTAGCCTCATAATAAATATCACCAAATTAATGATGTTAAGGGTCTGAAGTCATCTAACCAAGGTGTCTGAGCTCATACCTCGTCACCACCGAGTGATGTTATGAGGGTCTGAGGTCATCATCTAAGAGGTTAGCCTCATAATAAACATCACCAAATTAATGATGTTAAGGGTCTGAGGTCATCTAACCAAGGTGTCTGAGCTCATACCTCGTCACCACCGAGTGATGTTATGAGGGTCTGAGGTCATCACCTAAGAGGTTAGCCTCATGATAAATATCACCAAATTAATGATGTTCAGGGTCTGAGGTCATCTAACCAAGGTGTCTGAGCTCAGGCCTCGTCACCACCGAGTGATGTTATGAGGGTCTGAGGTCGTCACCTAAGAGGTTAGCCTCATAATAAATATCACCAAATTAATGATGTTCAGGGTCTGAGGTCATCTAACCAAGGTGTCTGAGCTCAGGCCTCGTCACCACCGAGTGATGTTATGAGGGTCTGAGGTCATCACCTAAGAGGTTAGCCTCATAATAAATATCACCAAATTAATGATGTTCAGGGTCTGAGGTCATCTAACCAAGGTGTCTGAGCTCAGACCTCGTCACCACCGAGTGATGTTCTGAGGGTCTGAGGTCATCACTTAAGAGGTTAGCCTCATAATAAATATCACCAAATTAATGATGTTAAGGGTCTGAGGTCATCTAACCAAGGTGTCTGAGCTCAGACCTCGTCACCACCGAGTGATGTTATGAGGGTCTGAGGTCGTCACCTAAGAGGTTAGCCTCATAATAATTATCTCTGGAAAAAAAAATAAAGCAAGAACTGTTGTGGAAATTGATCTTTATTAATAACCTCTTCTCAATAAGATGATACACTTACATAAAATTCTATGCAACATCATATGAAATATCTCTTCAGGTGGTCAGCATTCCACGGGTTAGTGAAGGGTTCTCCCTCTAGGTTTTCTATCCTATAAGTGCTAGGCACAACCTCTTCCGTTACTTTGTAGGGGCCGTGCCAGTTTGGGTGTAGCTTGTTTGTCTTCTGTAGGGTCTTCTTTAGCACTAGATCTCCCACTGCAATGGGTCTTGACTTCACCCTTTGGTTGTAGAATCTCGATACCCTCTGTTGGTAGGCTGCTTTCCTGACCTCTACATCTTCTCTTCTCTCTTCAATAAGATCCAGGTCTAGCCTCCTCCTTTCCCCATTGCTGTCAGGATCGTAGGTCTGAATCCGATGAGTTGGTAGTCCTACTTCCGTTGGTATGACGGCTTCTGAGCCATGTGCCAGCATGAATGGGGTTTCTCCTGTAGGTGTCCTTGCTGTGGTCCTGTAAGCCCATAGCACAGCGTAGACCTCTTCTATCCATCTCCCATTCGTGCCTTCTAACCTCTTCTTGATTCCATCCAAGATAGTTTTATTCGTGACCTCGGTCTGGCCATTTGCCTGAGGTCGGCCAGGAGATGAGAAGAACTGTTTAATCACAACACTTTGGCAATACTTCTCTAAGGAGAAGTTTTTGAACTGGGTCCCATTATCCGAGATGAGCGTGTTTGGGAGGCCATATCTACATATGATGTTCTTCCAGATGAATTGAAAGGTCTTCTGCTCTGTAATTATTATCATTGGTTCTTCCTCTACCCACTTTGAAAAGTAGTCAATGGCAACTATCAAGAATCTATAGTTGTTGACAGCTCTTGGCAAAGGTCCTACTAAGTCAATTCCCCATACTGCAAATGGCCATGGAGAAGAGATTGACGTCATGGGCTGATGGGGTTGATGAGGGATAGCGGCGAACCTCTGACATTTGTCACACCTCTTCACATAGTCAGCAGCGTCTTTAGACAAGGTGGGCCACCAATATCCCTGAGTGATGATCCTCTTAGCTAAGGGCCTTCCCCCTATGTGGCTAGAGCAAGAGCCCTCATGAACCTCCTGTAAGACCCGAGGTACCTCCATGGGATGCACACATCTGAGGAGGGGCAAGAGATACCCCTTTTTATACAAGACGTCTCCTACCAATGAGAACTTGGTAGCCCTGTATCTCAAATTTCTTCTTTCCAGCTTGGACTCGGGTAGCTCCCCCTCTCTTAGGTATCTGACGAGCGGGTCAATCTATGAGTCTCCTAGGTTAACATTGTGACAAGGACTACATACCTCGTCCTCCTCGATGCTTGCCTTTCCTAAGACTTCGATTGGGATGGTCCTTCCCAAATCTGTCTTCATTACCGAGGCCAGCCTTGCCAACGCATCAGCGTGATTGTTTCTCAGTCTCGGCACTCTCTTCAGTTTGGCCTCTTCAAAATATTCTAACAATCCTCTTACCTTCTTTAAGTACTTGGCCATCCTTTCGTCTTTGGCCTCGTATACCCCCAACACTTGATTGACAACCAACCTTGAGTCGCTATGTAGTAGGAGCCATTTTACTCGAAGAGTTGTTGCCAATAAGAGACCTGCTATCATGGCCTCATACTCAGACTCATTGTTTGAGGCTTGGAAGTTGAATCTTAAGGCGTATTCAATGTTGGCACCATCTGGATCCGAGAGTATTAGCCCCGCGCCGCTTCCACTGTCACAGGAAGAGCCATCAACGAAGAGGCTCCATACGTCTGCATCTGATGAGAAGACCCCTTCTCTCATAACCCCTTTTCGAAGAGGTACCGATCCTCTTCGTTTTCTTTTGCTCTGCTCCGGGTTTTGCCTGGGGCAACCTCTTCTCAACCTCGGAAGACGTTTGGTGTAGTCTCTTCGGAATCTCGAAAGACACTACGGTTCGTCTCTTCGCCGTTATCTAAGCCTTTCTCTGTCTCGGCCTCTTCCCATGTGAACTCTGCGACAAAGTCTGCGAGGGCCTGCCCCTTGATGGCTGTCCTGGGCTGGTAGGTAAGATCATACTCTCCTAGTTCAATGGCCCAGGTCATCAATCTTCCGGACTTCTCAGGTTTGTGCAGAACCTGTCTTAGTGGGGAGTCTGTAAGGACTACCATGGAGTGAGCTTGAAGTAAGGCTTCATTTTCCTTGAGGCATGTATCAGGGCATAAGCCAACTTCTCCATCCGGGGATAATTTTGTTCAGACCCTTGCAGGGCCTTACTGTTGAAGTACACAGGCCTCTGAACCCCATCCTCTTCCCGTATGATGGCCGCGCTAATGGCTGACTCAGAGACTGCCAGATACACAAACAACTTTTCCCCCGCGAGGGGCCGGGACAGCAGCAAGGGAGACCCCAAGTAGGATTTGAGTTGATCAAAGGCTTTTTCACACTCTTTGTCCCATTGGAAGGCCTTCCTTAGAACTTTAAAAAATGGAAGACACTTATCTGTTGCCCTAGAAACAAACCTGTTAAGGGCCGCTACTCTTCCAGTGAGTCTCTGGACATCCTTGATACTCCTAGGAGTCTTCATGTCGAGCAATGCCTTGATTTTCTCAGGGTTTGCTTCAATCCCCCTCTGATTAACGATGAACCCCAGGAACTTCCCAGCTCCTACCCCGAAGACACATTTCGCTGGGTTGAGCTTCAGTCTGTACGAGTCCATGACATCAAAGGTCTTCTCAAGGTCTTCTACGTGAGTACATGATTTCAGGCTCTTCGTTAGCATATCGTCCACATACACCTCCATGGTCTTACCTATCTGCTCCTCGAACATCTTATTGACAAGACGTTGATACGTTGCCCCCGCATTTTTCAGACCGAAGGGCATCACCTTGTAACAGTACGTCCCCTTGTCAGTAATGAAGGCTGTCTTCTCAGAGTCTTCGGCATCCATGAAGATTTGGTTATAACCTGAATAAGCATCCATGAAACTCATGAGCTCATGCCCTGCCGTTGCGTCCACCATCTGGTCTATCCTAGGTAAGGGATAGCTGTCCTTCGGGCAAGACCTGTTCAAGTCTGTGAAATCTACACACATTCGCCACTTTCCATTGGCCTTAGGCATGATGACTGCATTTGAGAGCCACTCCGGATAGGTAACCTCTCTTATGAACTCAGCCTCTTCCAACTTTTTCACCTCTTCCCGGATGACCTCATACTTCTCCCTGGAGTAGACTCTTCGCCTCTGCTTGATCGGCCTGGCATCTCTGTCCACATTGAGCTTGTGGCTCATGACCTCAGGGTCGATACCAGGCATGTCTGCGTGACTCCATGCGAAGATAATCTATCTTCTTCTGAGGAATTTTACCAGCTCTTCCTTGATCACTGGCTCTAGGGCCTTACCGACCTGGACGGTTTTTTTTGGCTCGTCCTCATTGAGGACGATGGATTCTACCTCTTCCGTGGCCTCGCCCTTCTTCAATTTTGTTTCATCTCTTGGGTCAAGAGTGTCAATGCTGTAAGTGGCGGTTGCTCTCTTATGGGCCTCTCTCTCTTCAGCCGAGTTGAAGTAACATTCCCGCGCCATGGTCTGGTCCCCTTGCACTTCCCCTACTCCATAAGGAGTCGGGAATTTTAGCATCTGATGGACCGTCGACGGCACGGCCTCAAACTCTTTGAGGGCCACTCTTCCGATGATGAGGTTGTAGGCCGAGAAGATATTCTCGTCCATAACAAAAAAATTTATCTTCTTGGTCAACCTTTTAGGCCACTCATCCCCCATCCGTACATCCATTTCATACATGCCTAAGGGGTGCACCTTTTCACCACTGAAGCCTATTAATGGGTGATGGTAGGGCACCAGCCTTGCCCTGCTAAGACCCAAGCTCTTGAAACAAGGCCAGAACATCACATCTGCTGAGCTTCCCCCATCTATGAGGATTCTCCCTATATCGCACCCATGCACCCTTGTTGTTATGACTAAAGGGTCATCATGGGGGGCTAAGATGCCCTTGAAGTCGAGTCTGGAGAACCCCACCACGAGGGTGTCCATGTCTACTTTCTTCCTCTTCTGCACTGCGTCGGAAGACGTCAGATTCATAACCTCAGGCTTGGCCACTGACTTGGCCTCTGCTACATGAGCCTTCCTATCGGCTACCTCAGAGCCACCTCCCGCGAATCCCCCACATATGGTGCTAACACCAAAGGAGATCATTCCTACCCTCTTCATCGGGGTGTTGTCATCCTTTGGCGGGAGATTCGGGTCATCTCCATCATCTCCCTCTGAGTCATCGTCCCTTCTGACCGGGACATCGCCACGGCACCTGTCATTCCTTCTTTTCTTAGGGTCTTCTCTTCCACCCTTTGGAGCCTTGCCATCCACATACTTCCTCAGCTTTCCGGACTTCAGCATCTTCTCAATCTCATCCTTTAAAGCGAAGCGTTTATCTGTGACGTGGCCATGATCCTGATGGAACTCACACTAGAGGTTTTTGTTCCTCTTATGTGGTGGGGCCTTCAGCTTCTCTGGCCACCTAAAAGTCCAGTCAGTCTTAATCTCATTAAGGATGTGCTCACAACTCACAGTCAGAGGAATGTAATGAGCGAACTTGTCATCTCCTGACCTCTTCTTCCCCTCTTTCTTACTTTGGGACCTCCCAGTGCTACCGCGGTTTTCCTCCTCATATTTGGCGGCCATTGCCTCTTTCACATTCATCACTTTCCCTGCTGTTGCCAGCAACTCCTCCATAGACCTAGGAGGGTCTTCCGCCAGTTTCCACAGTAGCTTCCCCTTCTGGAGGCCTCCTATAAGGGATGTTATAGCTATTCTTTCTTCATAGTCTTCCACCTCCAACTTCTCTTTGTTGAATCTTGCTATGTAGTCTCTTGGTCTTTCACCCTTAGCCTGTTTGACATATAGCAGGTGGGTAGTCTTCTTTTGAGGTCTTACCCCAAAGCAGAAGTTGTGGATGAACTGCTCTGCCAAGCCTTTGAAGTTCTCGATCGAGTTCTTTGGAAGAGAGGTGAACCAGCTGTGCGCTGCCCCTGTCAAGGTTCCCGAGAAGGCCCTGCACTTCATCTCATCGGGTATCGAGTAAATATCTGCCGCCGACTGATACATCTCGATATGGTGCACAGGGTTAGTGCTTCCATCATATTTGGGAGTCACTATAGGAGGTTTGAACTTATCTGGGGTTGGGAACCCCACTATCCTAGCCACAAACAGGGAGCCCTCCGAGTAGCCCCTCTGTAATGGGTCCCTGCTCTTTATGAGGTCCCCTATCTTCTCCTCAAGGCGTTGGATTGAATCATTCCAGGGTCTTCTGTCATCGACTTGGCCGAGGTTATCCCCTGCCACCTCTCTGCGATGGACAGAGGGTTCCCCAGCCACGACCCGTTGGCTGTTGACCTGCCGTATTTCAGTCTCGCGACAATTTTAATATTTTCAATATTCATATACTACCACATATGCACATTATGATCAAATACCAACTCACATCTCGTTAGTATTTTATCCGGATTAATTTTCAATTAATTCACATTTAATTTAATTAATCCCGTAAATAAATATCAATAAAAGTACGGGGTATTACATACTTCCCCCCTAATAACAGAATTTCGTCCCGAAATTCGGAAAAATAAGGCATACCTGGAAAAATTCGGTACCCTCCAGTGTTCCAAACAAAATATAAAGAAAATCCCAATCACTAAAGCCCTTGTTCACAACAAGCTTGTTTAACAGACTTGATACCTTATCAGAATACACTTCAATAAATGTACCTCACGTTGCGCTCTTATTAAACAACAATCGAAGAAAAATGGCCTATACATCGTTAGCCGCATCATTTCAATATTATTGTTAGCCCGTGCCTCTCTACGCATTACTTTTAGCGTTTAGCAACACACCAAACTCCCACCTGGAAGAAATTAATAACACAGCTGACTACTTCTTGTCCATTCCTTGAATCTCTGTTCCCTGCGTTGTGAATTACACAAGGTAAAAATACATTCGGGTGGTGTTTCACAGAACAATTTTCGGCACCCTGTCCACAATAAAATAGATACTATTAGATAATATTTTCTTCCCATTACCACAATGTACCTTGCTTACTAGTTTCTCGATTTGGAAATAAGAATATCGAAATGAATTCAACATTCTTTTATACAGCCCACCAGTCGTCAATCACCTTGCGCCTACACCTCGGGCCATAGGTGATACAGCTTAGTCCAAGTTAAACGTATTTCCTCTACTTCTTGTTACCCCACGTTAAAGGTGGATTTCGGGGATCTCCTCTTAGTTCTCAAAAGTACTGTATCGAACCATGTACCGGCGTGTTCACTATCTAATAGTGTAAATCACCCCAAGTATATAACAATTTCTCTCCTTCTGGACAACATGTCCCACATAATCGAAGGAACTCATTACTTATCAATAAGTTGGCTACCTCTCAAGAAAATTCTCCAAATTGACCCTCCCATTCTTGGAATCGTCGTCTTGATACAAAATTATTTGGTTGATCATCTAACCCCAACGGTTCTACTACTTACTATACCTCTTTCAATGTCGATATTCACATAAAAATTTTCCCCGTTAAATGATACTTAATGATCTTATTCTCCCGACGAATACCAAAAGTTTGGACCTTTACACTTTTCACAACTTTGTGCATATCTGGACTTTATACCTGATTGACATCCTCATTTTATTTACTCTTGAGTCACCCTCAACATTTGATTGATCGGAACTCTACTCCAAATTTCTCATAATAGTTTATTCGCCTTCTCAAGATATATCCCTTTATTAAATGGCTTTCTACTGCCTTTTTTCCAAGTTTGAACGTGCTACACTTACTACACATGATATTCACTTACACCTTTTCTTATGACGTTTAATCTCATAAGTAATAATCTCACCCGTCTATGTTCCCTCTTCCTTTGATTTACACTTTAGCAAATCAAGATGTCTATGCCCCTTATAACCCAACCATACGGTTTTTAAACATTATATACGCTTCATACAAATCCCAAACTCTTTATTATCACTGTAAATACAACGGTGCTATACCACTTGGGCGTTCTCAATCGCTTCTGAATTAGAAATCCTAAATCCTCCTTATCCTCAATGCGTCCTTCAACACGCCGTGACAAAACCAACATTATTAGTACTTATATCGTAATTTACTAACAACTGGCTCTAATGGCCGTACATCATAATTTACTCCTTGTAACTTCCCGTTATAACTACGTAATCCCATAACGATAGAGGTATCCAAATCATGAACGAAGGGCCACACATTTCCTTACTACCAACCTTACGCTAAGTTTCATGCGTGGGATGTCTCGCAAAGCGAAATCCAAACAAGGAACCCCCCCGATACACTACTACCTAACATTGTTGGTCATCAGAATCCGTTAAGACCTGTCCATAATATGTACCCCTACACTCTCGTCTTTTAATAACAAAGTTTCATCTCAGTTCACAATTATACATAAACAAAGAACTCCTTCTGAAAGACACTTTTCTCTTTACAGTGATGGAAATCACATTTCATATACAACATGCGAGATATTTGAGACCCTCAAATTCCCGTCCCCAGACACACAACTATGAGTATAAACTTCCAAATCTCTAACGGGTGATAAAATAATGCACTCTTTTTGTTACGACCTCTCTATCGTTAACTATAAAAACCAACTAACTCTTTGTTGACTAGTAAATCAATTACATACGACTCATAATAAAAAAATCCCTACGCATACTGGGATTAAATATCCAAGACCATTATACTTTGAAATCACAACATATATATATATATATATATATATACATATATGCACGAAAGTACAATTGCGAGCCCGGCCCTCTAACAGATGGGGCCTCGCCAGAACAAAACATGCTACCCCGATGTAGTAATCCCAACAAACTTGCAATACCAGCACACTATCGGTATAATCATATATATAAAACAATTTGGATAATATCATACTTGTATAATACAGCACTAAAATAAGTAATTTCAATCAATCAATCATGTACTGCTATCAATATACCCATTCATCCTATATGGATAATAATACAAGGAACCCCACACTATCAGCGAAAAATGTTCACATAAACAAAATTGCCGATACTCACTAAACTCAACTCTCAAGCAAAAGTGACAATAACAACAATAACCATTGTAGTAACCTGTTTATATCACAACCAACATGCAACATCATCTGAGGATATAACTCCTACTTCCATCCTGATAATCGTCCTGGCTGCTCTAATGGTTTCTGGTCTTAACACCTGTCCGTACCACACCAAATATTTCAATAACTGTCGCCCTTGCCAGGCATAATACCTTTATCCCTACACTTGCATCGGAAAACATTTATAATGTACGAGTTTTCACTCCCACAAAGTACCTCTACACATACTCCACTTATTTCCGGTCACCCTGACCATGTTAAAGTGGTCCTTTCCTCGGACGTTGGTAGTCTTAGATCTGAAGACTATCTCCATTGTTCCCTTAGCTTGATGTACCTAAGGAACACACTACTAGTTTTCCACCTCTCTTACTAAAATTACCATCGCTCGGTAGAAATTCCGCTATCGAATTATTTTAACGGTTTCTCCGTTGGGTCTTCCTCCTTGTGGTGTTTCTCCAACACCATTTTCCCAGTCTTATTCTCTAAAAATTCTTCGATTTTTGTATCTCCCTACCCAAGGGAAAATTTACCTCCAAATTTACACCACGCGATATTATTACTATCTGTATTTATCATCCAAGCAGAATTCCCCATAAGAGCTAACAATTCTTCTTGTATGTAGATTCTCCCTTTAACATCCTCTTCTCCATACCACCTTCTCCACCCGGTGTAAGGTTCGCTACAACATTAAATTTCTCCTCACAAGTTGACCCCTGTTTGGCCCTCTTATGTGAGTTCAGAATAACATTCGCCTTTCAACCTGAACATCTGATGAAGGAACTTATGGTCAAACCATACGTGTACACCCTCTCGACATCAAATTCCACTTTTAAGTGGGTTGCTTGTTTCTCACCATTGAATATCCGCTCTTACGAGTCAAGGAAAAATTTCTCCAAATTTTCACTCTCAATTGGTCATATCCTGACATATGTCCAAGCCTTTGGATACATTGCGTTCGTTTGGCTAGCACATGACGTCTTCGCCTTTCGAGTATTGCTACTGCTGGTTCTCTTCAATGTTACACCTAACTCTTTCTCTCCCATTCCAACCTTGTTGGATGTGTCTAATTTGACCCCATTACTACTATAGCTGTACCCGGAAGTCTCAAGTCGCGCCTTAGCCTTCTATATCATCCAGGACTTCCGTGCCATAATATCGGTGACTTCAACTACGGTCATCCTTCTTTAAATAAATCAATTAACCTCAATATATATTTGCCTCCTGCTGTTCACCCAACTGTCTTCGCCTGACGTACTGCATTGTTCGGCACACGAATACACCCGATCGCAATACGATTCGCTATCATATACATCATAGCAGGAGAACGAAATTTTACTAAAGGAATCAACAATCCTAAACATAGGGCTCTATATCAAAGAAAGTTACGCTGGAAGCATAATAGGCCGCACAGATCCTAAAGGACACTAGAACCTGATGCTCTGATACCACGTGTGACACCCCGACTAATTAAATACCGGGTAGCTACTCCTTTATTAAATTAATACAAAATGTCAAGTTGGTCCAGTTAACAGCATCACTGTCGAAAACAATTTAATCATTACTAACCACCTAGTATTTAAAAAGTAAGATGTCAAATTTTAAATTAAGTCTGATTAACATACAATAAAAGAATTATGAAAGAATATCATAACCATACACCATAAAGTCTCAATAAAGTAACCAACAAATAATAATAAGTCTGGAGGAAAACTCCTCACAACAATCCCACCACTGAAATAAATAAAACAGTATATCCTGAATTAATTACATACCAACAATCTGAATAACTGAAATATGAAATGTCTCTAATAGAAATGGGTGACATGCCCTACAAATGATGAAAACTGAATAGAGTCAAGACCAAAGAAGCGTCTACTAGCAAGGCCCTGTAACTTCCACAAACAGCTACAGCTCGTCACCTGAATGGAAATCCTATGCATGGTGTCCTTGTGGCTGGGCACCTAAAAGGTTTTTACAAAAATAGATTTGAAAGCAAACGGGCCAGAGCCCGAAAGTGGAGAGTATTTTAAAAACAGCAAGTGCTTTAATAACATTAAAACAATGAATGCAAAATACATGTTAGGACATGCACTCACATGAAATACTCACCTCTCGACTAATTGTGCACTCCTAACGTACCGTACCCATCTAAGTGACATTCATATCTAACTAAACCGTCATAAGTTCTACCCCTTTCTACTCGATTCCCATTATACATTCTAACGTTATCAATTAAATAGAGGCTTTACTTAAACTCGGATTCTCAATTATTGTCAATACAATTCACTACAGGTTATCCCTTTTTACTTTCTCAAAGCGTTAACATAATTATACTCACAATACCAACATGAAAGTTCTCATTATTTAAGCGTATATTATTCACGTCATGAATATACAATACAAGCACCCGAGACTAAGCTGCGGTGCACACATACTCTGCTATCCATCCCGGTACATCACGTACATAAGGATCACGCATTCTGAATCTCTCAGGAATCGTTCTCAGATAACAGCAAATCATAAATAATGGAGGCGAACAGAGTCACATCACTTGGGTCACGCACATACCTACGCTCCCATGATCAACAGACTTATTAACTTCCCAATAACTCCTTCCTTGACCTACGTCCTCGAGGTACCAATCTAAATCCCCCCGTAGGCACACAAAGATTAGATGGTCCTAAGCGAACGCAAACCTCCCGTGATAGCAAGTATGGTAGGTATTTCATACACATAAAATCATATATACTAAGCATGCACACTTCTTAGTAATTACCATAATTTATTAGAGGTATACTTCTCATTCTCCTACCAACTTATAATGTCACACAAATCATGTGTCCGGTTTACATGTATTTAAATCATTAATTATCCTCGCATCGAGATTAGTCACTCGTGCCCTAATCCACAACTATCATTTGGTTCAAATCATTCTTCTATATTTTACTCCTCAATATATCCCGAATATCCCAAATATATCAATTAGTCATCAAGGAAATGTTATCTCAACCATTAAACAAGGTTATGGGACACTAGAAATCAAATCAGGCCAAAAAGGCCATTCTGTCAACTCGTTAGAAGTCTCGTTCGAACGAGAGTTCGTTCGAATGAAGTGGGCATCTAACGAGCATCCAACTCATTAGAAGGCAAACTTTCAACTCGTTAGAAGCTCGTTCGAACGACCTGGGTAGGTCTTCTAACGAGATGCCAGTTTCGAGCCCAGAATTTCCCATCTCGTTTTTCCCAATTTTCTTCACCTCAAATCTCATCTAAAAATCGTCCCAACAGTATTTTAAGGTTTCTAATCATCACTAAACATTCGTAGGTCGTAACTTAACATATTTGTGAGGTCAAATCTCCCTAAACAACACCCAAATATCACATCTCCCAATTTTCCCCCAAACCTTATGAGTATGAACCCTAAAATTTTAAAGTCATAAATATTCATAATTAAATCCATTGTTGTAACATAAAAGATGTATTTCTATCAGTATAATCGCCCAAACACAATTCTACATGCAATCTCTCTGTCAAAACATGAATTCAAATTCCAATTCCATGGGTTTTTATAAATCTCCCAAAACAATACAATTATATCAATTTTCTAAGCATGGAAGAAGCATTCGCTTGAAATTAATGAAATTAAACCACTTGCCTTAGATGTTCTGATTTGATGTTGAAGAATTGAATATTGATTCTCCTCCCTCTCTCTACAAATTTTTTCCAAAGATAGTGATGGTGGCTAGGGTTTCCTCTTTGGAACTTCTTCTAACTTCTCCTATAACTCCCGTAGCCCTCTAATTAGTTAAGTGCTGGTAATGGCTTAGTGGGTTACTAAACACCCTATTTTTAATTCCCAAAATTCGTTGGTTATAAATCCCAAAATTCCAAAATTACGAAAATACCCTTTTAAGTTGCCGGTATGGCCCAAAAATGCCCCGGGACCCAAACTAAACCCCCGGCTAGTGTTTTCTGACTATTTCGACCCTTTCGGACTTGTTGGCGCACTCAAAATGACCATATGGTTGATAAAAATAAAATTCACTTTTTAATTTAAATAATTACATTCCTGACGCGACTGTCACGCGCGTCCCAACAAAATTTCCCAAATTTGCTTATTTCAGTCTCGCGACAATTTTAATATTTTCAATATTCATATACTACCATATATGCACATTATGATCAAATACCAACTCACATCTCGTTAGTATTTTATCCGGATTAATTCTCAATTAATTCACATTTAATTTAATTAATCCCGTAAATAAATATCAATAAAAAGTACAGGGTATTACACAAGGTCATTGACTTGATATGTTAATTTGAGAATGGTTACTTTATCTTTCATGTTCTGATTCTCTAGAACTAATCCTCTTTCTGATACCTCTAGAACTAATCCTCTAATGTATCATTTTGTTTATGGTTTGGATTAGGATGATTATGCTGTCGATGATGATCAATACTTGATCTTTCATGTTCTTCTCTATTAGCGAGGGAGGCATTGCTCTTGCTGAAGATGTACATGATTCAACACCTGATATCGGTGGAGAGAATATGGCGGATCCAACTGCTTTGCTTTTGAGTTCAGTCTCCATACTGCTCCAATCCAAGATGCTATCATTTTTCATTTTTGGCTAACTTCATTGCTAAATATTTTTTTTTTGATTTTATATAGATTTGAAATATACAATTGTTGGTTATGAAAGATACAATTGTTGGTTATATAGATCTAATACACGGATGTTTAGAAAGGTGATTAATATGTGCCAATGATGCCAGGGATGATTCCATTTCCTTTTTCAATATTTTTTTTGTAAACCAAGCTTTGTCATTTTTTTTTGTAGACAATATATCCTACATAGGGCATTTGTTAGAAAAACAATAGCAATCTTGCTAGGTAAAAATATTATGCAAGATGTATTCTTAAAAATGGTACTATGTGAATTTTTATATACAAATGAGGCAAAACCTATTATAGAGTATGTGCCGTAGGCATGTGGAGATACTTTACTATTGTATTTTGATCTGGGTTTTGATGTTTGTTTAAAATTTTCTCACAATATTTTATGTGACTATTGTAGGTGGATTGCACGATTACTTCACACATTAAAAATAATTATGTTGGAGTATTTTATATTTTTAAACAGGATGGATAGTCTTACAGAGAGAAAATTATATCCAAATTTTTTAAATTGTTTACAATTATTTGTGTTGTATAAAAAAATATTTTCGACTTATAATTTTAACACCCAATTTGACACGGTTAACAATTTAGACATCCAATTTGACATAGTTAACAATTTTGACACTCAATTTATAAAACAGCTAAAATGATAATATACGATAACACTACTCATGAACACGAACATCAAACATCATATAACTCTAAAAAATATTTATTTATTGTGAACTAAATATGTTGTATGTCCTATAAAGAAAAGAGATTATGGCTATTGTTTTTTTTTAAATTACATTGTTTTGTTGAGGAGCAAAAATTTTGACGTTTAGTAATTAGGCACATTTGGAAATTTTTATCTTTTTGCGATTACGTCCTTTGAAAAAATTTCGTCGTTTCGCGATTACGTATTTCGGAAAATATACGTACCATGGTGTATGTATGTATGTACATGAACAAGGTGTTTGTATGTATGTATGTAAAAAAACATACAAAAATTTTCCAATTTTTTAAACTAATAGGTTCGTACAATAGGTTATTTCAAAAATTGTCTATCTGTTGCGAACTAAATGACGTATGGTCCAATCACCGATGTACACTTTCAAAAATTTGTGTCGTGCCTATCAATTAAATTATTTATACTCGATTAAATCATTTTGAAAAATTTTCATTCTTCAGAAATATTGACAACGATTGACGTTTTGAAAAATTTACTATAATACAAAACTTTTATGACTTGACCACACGATTCATACTCGAAAGAATTGTCATCGAGCCTTCAGGCACGCGCACGACTTTGAAAATTATGACCATTTTTTTAAAAATTATACTTTATGTTGTTGGGGAACGAAAATTTTTCCGTTTTGCAATTATGTACTTTGAAAACTTTTGTTGTTTCATGATACGTACTTTCAAAATTTTTGTCGTTTTGCGATTTCATACTTTCAAAATTTCCGTCGCTTCACGATTATGTACTTTGAAAATTTTCAACGTGCCTTCAGGCATGGGCATACCCTAGTATATATATATATATATATATATATATATATATATATACAATCATTCATTCCCATAGCCAAGTGTACATAACATATATAATGTACAACTGCCATAAACATAATATAACCGGCTATAGAATGCCAATATACTGCACCATGCTATCATCTTCTAGGGCATTACTCATATTCCATCCTGGGGACCACCGGTGGGACTATATATCACTCACATTGCGGCCAACACACACACACGACATCCGGGAAGAGGTCATAGTTCCTAAACGGCAATGAGACGAAACATACCCACTACGTCTCGTCCCCAAAAATGTATATCACATAATAACACAATGGACGACTATGACCTGGGGAATATCCACACTCTGCTACTCGATCCAAGGTGCTCAACCTCATCTTGCAACTTCCCAATGATAGCATGTGCGGGGTATGCTTCACGATACAAGTATATATATCATTCACATCCATAATACATATACATCTATATGATCCCATCATATAGTTAAACCATCACATACGGTTTAGATATTCATTCCATGAGTATATACATATATAGAAATCCATACCTATATATATATATATATACACACACACACACACACATACCCTCTCTCATGCGTATGCATGAAATTTATAAACTCGGCTATACGTGTATATAATCCTCTTTATACTAGCCGTCGTCCCGAACGTATTTAATTTAATTCCTTATATAAATACGATCCCTCACTTGAAGTATATTCATCCCTTTCTCCTATGATATAAAACATATCTTCCAACATAGATATATATCCAACATTAAGGTTATCACCCAAAGTTTAGTGTAGGAAACCATCACTACACATCTCATCTATATCCGAAAGTGCATCGATATCTCTAGTAATAATTTTGACCATTGGTATACGCATAACTAATAGTCTACAAACCTCAAGCTTAACTTAAATTCATTTTATGATCCCATCAATTATTTGAAATCCCCTTTGTGAATCACACCCCGCTATATAACAACTATCCCGACTAGATTTACACACGCTATTCTAGTTGGTAGTATGATCCCATCTCTCTCAATTCTGACTACGGTTAAATCACTCTTATGAATCCCAAAATCTAACACCTTTCTGATTTATTCCTTGAATTTATCATTACTAAGGATATGCGACCACTCTCTCTCATTGTTCCCCAAATTGTATCTTAACAGAATTCTATCTCTGTAAGGATTCGACATGAATATTGGCCTAAAATTTCACAACACACCCTCGCAACTCTCTCTAAGAGCTCTTAACCTCACATCATATCTGAAATCACTTTTGATACATAATTAGGATTCCCATCCCCAATGAGGTTTCCCACCACCTCCATACATAACTCCAATGCGTACATATATTCCAAAACCACTTTGATAAGCCCCCGCGATCATAACATGTGAGAGACCCTCAAATAAACTCCAAAACGTAACTCTCGCATCATATAAATAAGTTCCAAATCGAGAAACCCAATCAAAATGGAAGAAAACTCATTCTAGAAAAGTTTCTCAAAACATCCCTATTTCTGAATCGATTCGTCCTGGCCCGAATCGATTCGATCTCAAGGGCGAATCAATTCACTCCTAAAGCGAATCGATTCGGTCCAAATGACCTAGGAGACTTTCCCAGTCCGAATCGATTCGCCTTGGGTCCAAATCGATTCGGTCACACAGACCTGGGACTCTGCAACATTTCAAATCGATTCGGAGGGAGACCGAATCGATTCAGCATGTTCAGTAGGCTACAAAATGGTCATTTTTCTACAAAACCTAAATTTCCAAAATCCTAAATTAACAATCTCTAACCATGAATTTATAACCCAACCATGTTTCCAACATCAAAACACATCCCATATTTCACCTCATCAATTTATACCCCTTAAACCCATGTGTAAACAAAAATTTCAAGATTGAACCCAAAATCTAGGTTTTGATAAATATACCCAAAATCTAGTTATTTTATCCACAATTTATGAAATGAAATACACAAATGAAATATTTATCAAGATTAAACACTTGCCTCGAAATCGTAGAGGTTGAATCGTTCTCGTGATCACGGTTGGGCCAGAAATCTCCAAGCTTTCCCTTCTTTCTCTTCTTTTCTTCTTCCTTTTTCTCTTCTTTCTTTCTTCCTTTCTCTTTCTCTCTTTCTCTCAAATGATAAGGCTTGATCCGTAAACCTCTCAAACCTTTAAAACAATAATCCCAGTTTTAAATGTTAATACACACTTTAAATGACTTGTTTAATCCAATTCGAGCCAAATATACTTAAAAATATTCCGGAGCCGAAGTAAAACCCAATGACAGTCATTTTGACTATCTCGACCCATTTGGAATCAATGGCGTACTCAGAATTATCATCCGAAATATTTTAAAAACGTCCTCAATTTTTGGACTTCAATTCCCAAAATTTAAAATTTTCCAATTTAAATAATTTTTTTTATTTCTCCCAAAAATTAATTTCTCAGTCCCAAAGTCACGGGTTGTTACTATAGGTTTGAGCATAAGTCAGACGACACAACACTTGGGACTTAAAGTCACAATCAAGCAAACAACCTAACTCAACCTAAATTAAATATCAAATCAGGAAGGTGAAAGGTTTTCAAACCAAGAACACTTAAGAACAAAGTCACTGGAAAGTGCATAAAACCATCACCGAAAAACACACAGCCTTGCCGGAAAAGCCAGAAATGAAAAATAAGGGTTGAAAATGGAAAGGAAGGGTGAAAATGATACCTGAATAACTGCGAAACTATGAAGGAGAGGTTTAGACGCAAAGGAAACCTTCAAATCCAACCAACAATAGGTCTTGAGGAAAAAGTTGGAGTCGCAAAAAAGAGCTTAGGCGGGAAGAGTTTGGGAAGAAATGAAGAAGAAAGAGAAGGAAGGGTTTTAAACCCACCTAATCATTTTGGCGTGCGTCCCAAAGCCCATCATTGCCTAGGGAAACAAAAGGTCAAGTCAGAATTACCATACCTTGATAAGCACGCACCCACTTTAGCAAGTGATACGTGGCAAGAAAATATTGGTACATAAGAAAATTCAGCCTCGGCCATACATACCCCTTAGTCACCTATTCACATAGGTAACTAAGGACTAGGGGTGATTGATATGCCTAAAGTGCACCCTCTTGCTCAAAGTCATCAACCTCGACCACTGTTGTAGCCTAGGTAACCAGATGCCTAAGACAACCATCAGTAACATCGGATCTTTGAAGGTCGTCCACATCCGAAATTGATTCTACAACATACATCAACCTCGGTTGGGACATCAACCAGGGTCGGTGAGGACTAATGGGTTCAACCCTCCTTTCACACCATCATCGGCCCCGACCAACATTGCATCCATCATCTGAGATCAGTAGTGACAAGTGACCAACCATCTGGCAACATCATCATCGGCCCAAGCCGACGTTACACCTACTCAGACCTAACCTCCTCTAGCTACATGACTATGGTCATCAAATATAGTCTCGGATAGAGGAACGGTCGGACTTCACCAACCTCGTACTCTGCCAGGCCGAGGTTGCACCAATCAAAGATCTCCGAGCATCTACAAGCACATGCATGGTTTGGTACAAGTGGACAAATCTGTTACAACTGAATCATTCCCTCCACTTGAGGGAATATTAAGATCATTATTTTTTGCTTAAGATCATCCAGGTGTCATCCTTATACTGGTTGGATTTTCATGCACATGCTCATTGCATGCTTAGGGGGTAAATTACTCCCCCTAAACACTATATATAGAGGTCATCCTCTACCTTGTAAAGGATCCTAAAATATAAACCCTAGCCAAAACTCTGTTTCACTTACAGTAGAGAGATAAAGAGGAATGATTGTATTACTAAGGCCATTAGAGCCTCATTTGATAGTGATATTTAAACTCACTTGCACAGTGGACGTAGGCAATTGTCGAACCACTTATATTGTTGTGTTCATCCCCTTCTCCTTATCTCCTACTATATATATACTCCTGTGTTTCCATTGTTATCTCTTGTTTGAGCTTGTTAACACCTTATCTGGTGGTGCAGTTTCCAGTGTCATCTGGAGTGAGTAGTCTCAGGCTTAAACATAAACGATGGCTTAACAAGTAGAAAAGTCTAAAGAATTAAGGCTTGAGCCACGTGTCAGTTAAATATAATTTGGGCTACTATGATATATATGTGACACCCCGTCTAATTAAATATAGGGTGATCAGTCCTTTATTAAATTAAAATCAAGGTGAACGGTTGGTTCATTCTTAGCGTCACTTTCGCAAAATAAATATTTCCAATTTAACCGCCCTAAATAATTAAACTAAGGGTCAAAATAATTTAAAGTCTTCATTTATTTAATTCTGTTGTAAAACCTTTTTAAACACAATCAAATTTGAATAATACAAATGATAAAGATACCAATCATCCAACAAACCGTGCCAACTAGATTATCAAATCCAAATAATTAACCACAAACCACAGATAATGTGAGAGATAAAATAATCCCAAATGAAAACAGAGTACTGAAATGATAGAATTATGAAATCCCTATCAAGTCTTAACAAGTCTGGAAATGGGCGACACATGCCCTATCTAAAAGAGCTAAACATAAGTCTGAGGAACCAAAGGAGGAAGCGTCTACTGCAATGACCTGCAACTCCCACACATGTTGCAGCACGTCCAGTCAAATGATTCTACACCTGATGCCCCTGTGGCTGAGCATTGTAATATATACATATATATATATACAAGAGAGAGAGAAAATGACCGAAAACGGGTCAGAGCCCGAGTGTGAAACAGCTTTAAAAATAGTTTAGCAAGTATTTAAAATGCTTACCGGCTAATATAACCACCATGTTAGTACGCGACACTCTCTTGAGAATTTTCACCTCTCATCTAATGTGCACGCCTAGCGTTCTACTAAATGCCTCATAAGTCTATCTAACTTATCTCTCGATGATTTTATTTCGATAAGTCACAAGGCCATGATATTTAGTTTAGATATCAATCTCTTCATGAATACTTACGTTACTTAATATCTTTCAGTACCGTTATAATGTTCCCGAATACTTATTATAAAATTTGGAGCATTTATTCGATACTTAACTACTTATACGCACAGTAGAAGATTTCCATATATATATATATATATATATATATATATATATATATATATATATATATATATATATATATATATTAATCACTGAAGAAGCGGATAATCCCGGAGGGTGATTTTCTTAATTAAAAACAAAGTTAATTTCCTTTTGTATAAAATACAATGAATGATGCGGAAGCGTTGAATGATGGTTCACAAATAAACAAAGCCAAATTTTGTTTTCTCAAAAACAAATCAAAACATAATTCAAGTCCTAGAATTTGCCTAAGTCATAATTAACAATAATTCAAAGTTAGGCGAAACCAATTTTAGTACATGACTTGAATAAACCAATTTTACCCAATATATAATTTAAGTCCCAAATTTAAATTAGTGTGATTGTAAAACCAAATTTTATCTTGAAATTAATCTAGCATGCGTTTGAAGTGATATAGAGCAAGATAAAATCAACAGTCACATAACACCGCGATGTACGAGGAAAAACCCACTAACGGGAAAAAACCTCGGGACGGCCCTAGCCTCAAATCCACTAAAAACGGTATTACAAAATACAAGACAAAAGACTTACTTCCTAAACTCGAACCCTCTCAAGCCGTGATGCTTCTTCTTGTATCAACCTCCAATTAGCGGATAACCAACGGAGCTCCACCGTGGTCTCGGAATTCATCGATCGGGCAATTAGGCACACCGTCACCCTAACATGGAGCCTTTCTCCAAATGGGTAGAAATGAAACAAACTTCTCTTCAATTCGGTGTAGAGAAAAACCGGTGCCAAAACAATCTCCAAGCAATTAATATTTATATAGAAACTTGGATAAACAATTGGGTGTAAACAAGAGTGTGTATAAAATTTTTCTTGAAAGAATTACACTCAAAACTTGAACATTTTCCTAAAACTCATTTTGCTCTCAAACTCTCTCTAGGAGATAAACAAGGTTGAAAAAGTTGTCTTGGAAAATGTGTTTCCCGCACATAATAATGCATGAAAAAAGTTGGTTGAAAACCAAGTGGAGGAGTGGGGAAAAGCTGCAAAAAAACTGCCAAATAACTGTTCCCGCTGGAAGTTCGTTCGAACGAACGTGATTCTCGTTCGAACGAGACTTCTAACGAGTGACCAGCCTGGGCTCGTTAGAAGTTCGTTAGATACCTCGTTAGAACGAACATTCGTTCGAACGACATATCGAACGACTGTCCAGTTAGGGTCGTTGGCAAAACTCGTTCGAACGAACCTGGTTCGAACGACAAAACTCGTTCGAACGAAACAGGTTCGAACGACAAAACTCGTTCGAACGAAATCTGGTTCGAACGAAAAAACTCGTTCGAACGACATTTCTAACGAACGACCAGAAAGATTGAAAAATTCGATTTTAGCCCAGAAACTTTTATATACTTATTTTAAAGTTCTAATTGATTCTTTCTGAAAATAAAATGCAGTTTTTATTACACCTAACACCCAATACAAATTGTTCCAAGCTCCTATATAAATATAATTACATTTATACCTTGGGAGCATGGAACCTTAGTTGATGACGTAGAAACGAGGCACACAAACCGGCATTTTGATGAAGCTTTAAATTCTTTGCCGCTACGTCTTCAACACACACTTCATAGGCTTGAGAATATTACAATAAATTACTAACCTATGAATAAATGTTTTTGTCCGGAATTGAGCCAAAACTATATATGGACTCAATTGGAAATTTGTGTCCTTACAAATCTCCCCCTTTGGCTATTCCGGGACAAAAACCAAAACAAAAATCCTAAAGGGCCGTCAAGCTCTACTAGACTCAAAACATAACCCGCCCAATCTTGACTCAACCCAAGGATCAAACGCTTTGCCATAGAAAGATGCCGCTTTAGAAAGATTCCTGCACACTTAAGCAAACTCATCAAATGCATAGGGAATATCAAAATATTAAATGCAATTAATTAATTACTCCCCCTAAATTAATTCTCCCTTTAAACTAAGATAAATCTCCCCCTAAGATAAATCTCCCCCAAACTAAGATGCGATAATAATAATAGGATTAGATACCATTTCTCCCCCTATCATCATTCTCCCCCTTTTTGTTCGGGAATAGGCAAAGGATAAAGAACTAATAAACAGCATGTGAAAGCTTAAAGTGATAAGACATGAAATCATATGGGCAATTAAAAGCAAGGCAAAGATAAACGAATATCATATATATAGACATTAGAAATATACCAATATAGAACTTGCATATATATAGATATAAACACACACATGACACAAAATACAATAAGTTTGCACACTCGTATGGCAAAAATGTGTCATATGGAAACGGAAGTGTAGGGGTGTGAACTAGCAACAATTAAATTTAGACCCAAACACTTAAGAAACATTCACGGAGTTCTCATTTGATTGCAAACTTTATCACATTAAAATATAACCTCATGTGACAATATAAAGATAGAACTCAATGAACAAACATACACAATGCATACAAGCCTAGCATGATGATGATTCTACAAACCAAATAGAGTCATGACATTAAAGACAACTAGGATAAACGGACATTGTGCAAACCGTTGATATACCATCCAAATCTCCCTCAATGAGCATATATATTCTTTTGTTTTTGAATGAATATATCATACAAACATAGGCCTTGGCAATTGCTTTCTGTTTAATGCCAAATTTTCTATTTTTAGGCCTTTGGATCACGTATTTCTTTTAGATCCAAGCAACGGTGGCTTACTATCGCAAAGGATTTAATTCATCCTTTCGGAGCCCTTCCCCGTGCAAATATTGATTTATCATGTTTTCATTTTTCACACAAATCTCACATGCAACGGATTTTGACATGCACTAGTCCTCCTAGGTCATAGATATGTAGATGACTAGATTGATAGGAGAACATCTCAAAAAGCTCAAATATAACATGTGACATTAAGATTTCAAAAGATCTCGTGCATGTGTGAATAGAGGCATATAGAAATAGAATCCATTTAAACAATACAAAATCCAACTACTCCATATAAAACATGGTAAAGAACATTTTAAGGATTGAAAATCTAAACCAAAAGTTCTAGCCACATGGAAGCGTAAACGATAGGATTCAAACACAAATATATGCCACATAAAGTGTGTCAAACAAAAATACACACAAAACAAAATCTTTTTGAGTTTTTAACATTTTTAATCAAAAATAAATATTTACTCAAAAGGACAAACAAAAAAATCATTTGAATTTTTCATTAAGCTTAAATGAAATAAATAAAACACAAATGATAAACAAAAATCTTTTTATATTATGCAGTCGATTCAAACGCAAGATATAATACAAAAAGATAAACAAGTCATAATTTCTAGCATGTGATATGAAATAAGGCAATGACTAGAGAATGACTAAACAAGCATACATTTAGCATATGAATATAGCATGAAGTACAAACGCTAAATTATGCAAACACTAACACATTCATCCATTAGGTTTAGCAAGGGAGGAAGGATGTGAAAGTAAATGAGAATCAAAATCCCTATTTTGTAAGGCAACCAAGTCGGATTTTCTAACCCAAATTAATGAAGAAGTACTATCTTGGGGTGTAGGAACGTTAGCTATCGTGGTTACTTTATTATGGGATTTTCTAGGAATTTGTTTAAGATCTAAACAAAATTTCCTAAGATGACCTTGTCGACCACAATGTGTACAAGTGAGAACATGTCGAAAAGATTTACTTAAGGAGTGATCTTTAAAATTATTCCTAGTTGATTCTCCTAAAACATTGGTTTGGGCATTATGAGTAAATTCATTACACGGATTGAAGCCTAAACCACAAGTGTCATTTTTAATTTGGACCGTTCCTAACATTTTATCGAGTTTTTCTGAACGACATTCCAAATCAAATTTGACAAAGCTAGAATCTTTTAATTTATTTTCCAAATCTAAAATGGTAGATTCTAGTAAAAAATTTTGCTCTTCAAAAACAAGAAGCTCCTTTTTCAAGGATTCCATTAAACCCCTAAGGCTATCTCTTTCGCCTTCTACATAATCAAGCTTCTCTTGAAGAGTCCTCACATGAGTCCTAAGGTCTTCTATTAAGGCACTATCATCAATGACCTTGACACTCTTTTTTAAACAAGCTTCTAACTTCAAATTAGTTCTTTTCAAATTAATAGATTCTTTATATAATTCATGAAAAGCATTTTGAAGTTCACTCACATCAACCTCTTCTTCATTTTCACTCTCTTCTTCAATCTCACTATCATTAAAAACAAGGGAATCATGAACAATGACCTTGGAAGTGGCATGTGCAATCGTGTCATCAATCGATGAGTTCTCATTATCACTCACATGTCTAGCCATAAAAGCCACAAAATTTTTCTTAGTGGGGGAATCGGGCTTTTCTTCCTTATCACTATCACTAAGGGTTGCATTATATGCAGTGGGTCGTTTACCCTCTTTCCTTAGTTTAGTGGGGCACTCATAAGCCCTATGGCCATAACCTTCACAACCAAAACACTTATTAGACTCGTCCCTATCAACATTTTCATTACTAGGTTTAGGGATCTTATCGGCTTTAGAAATCTTCTCGTTTTTATCATGTTTAGAAGATTCATGTTTAGAAGATTCAAATTTCTTAAAATCATTTTTATATTTATCTTTGTTGAATTTAAGAAATTTTCTAAATTTACGAGCAAATAAGGCCATATCTTCCGAGTCACTATCACTATCGCTCTCTACTACTTGTTTAACCTCTTTTCGGGATTTTAAAGCAACGCCCTTTTCGATTTTCTTTTCAGTTTTAGAGGGAAACATATCCAGTTCATAGGTTTGTAAATCACCTACAAGCTCTTCTAATTTCGTAGAGGCTAAAGTTTGTAAAGAATTTAAAACGGTCACCTTTGGAATAAATCTATCGGGTAGGGACCTTAAAATTTTCTTTACTACACGATCGTCAGGTATTTTCTCTCCCAAGTTAAAGGATGAATTAACAATGTCAGAAAGTCTAGCATAAAATTTATCAAAAGTTTCATTTTCATCCATTTTGATAGTTTCAAATTGAGTGGTGAGGTTTTGGAGTTTTGAAGCTTTAACGACACTAGTTCCTTCATGAGTTAATTGTAAAATATCCCAAGCTTCTTTAGCGGTTTCACACGTCATAATACGTCGGAATTCATCCGGTGTGACAGCGCTAAATAAGGCATTTAAACCACGGGAATTAAAATTTGCAAGCTTAAACTCATTTTCGGTCCATCTATCGATGGGTTTGGGAACACGTTCATTTTCAATTAGATGAGTTGGTGGGGAGTACCCGGTAACAACAGACATCCAAACACGTTCATCGATAGATTTAAGTGCCGATTTCATTCGCGCTTTCCAATACGCGTAGTTAGAACCATCAAAAATAGGAAATTTTGAAAATGGGGAAAAATCCATTTTAGCCAAAGATTATTTAAAGGATCGTTTAACGAAATAATTTATCGCTTTGGCTCTGATACCAATTTGAAGAAGCGAATAATCCCGGAGGGTGATTTTCTCAATTAAAAACAAAGTTAATTTCCTTTTGTATAAAATACAATGAATGATGCGGAAGCGTTGAATGATGGTTCACAAATAAACAAAGCCAAATTTTGTTTTCTCAAAAACAAATCAAAACATAATTCAAGTCCTAGAATTTGCCTAAGTCATAATTAACAATAATTCAAAGTTAGGCGAAACCAATTTTAGTACATGACTTGAATAAACCAAATTTACCCAATATATAATTTAAGTCCCAAATTTAAATTAGTGTGATTGTAAAACCAAATTTTATCTTAAAATTAATCTAGCATGCGTTCTAAGTGATATAGAGCAAGATAAAATCAACAGTCACACAACACCGCGATGTACGAGGAAAAACCCACTAACGGGAAAAAACCTCGGGACGGCCCTAGCCTCAAATCCACTACAAACGGTATTACAAAATACAAGACAAAAGACTTACTTCCTAAACTCGAACCCTCTCAAGCCGTGATGCTTCTTCTTGTATCAACCTCCAATTAGCGGATAACCAACGGAGCTCCACCGTGGTCTCGGAATTCATCGATCGGGCAATTAGGCACACCGTCACCCTAACATGGAGCCTTTCTCCAAATGGGTAGAAATGAAACAAACTTCTCTTCAATTCGGTGTAGATAAAAACCGGTGCCAAAACAATCTCCAAGCAATTAATATTTATATAGAAACTTGGATAAACAATTGGGTGTAAACAAGAGTGTGTATAAAATTTTTCTTGAAAGAATTACACTCAAAACTTGAACATTTTCCTAAAACTCATTTTGCTCTCAAACTCTCTCTAGGAGATAAACAAGGTTGGAAAAGTTGTCTTGGAAAATGTGTTTCCCGCACATAATAATGCATGAAAAAAGTTGGTTGAAAACCAAGTAGAGGAGTGGGGAAAAACTGCAAAAAAACTGCCAAATAATTGTTCCCGCTGGAAGTTCGTTCGAACGAACGTGATTCTCGTTCGAACGAGACTTCTAACGAGTGACCAGCCTGGGCTCGTTAGAAGTTCGTTAGATACCTCGTTAGAACGAACATTCGTTCGAACGATATATCGAACGACTGTCCAGTTAGGGTCGTTGGCAAAACTCGTTCGAACGAACCTGGTTCGAACGACAAAACTCGTTCGAACGAAACAGGTTCGAACGATAAAACTCATTCGAACGAAATCTGGTTCGAACGAAAAAACTCGTTCGAACGACATTTCTAACGAACGACCAGAAAGATTGAAAAATTCGATTTTAGCCCAGAAACTTTTATATACTTATTTTAAAGTTCTAATTGATTCTTTCTGAAAATAAAATGCAGTTTTTATTACACCTAACACCCAATACAAATTGTTCCAAGCTCCTATATAAATATAATTACATTCATACCTTGGGAGCATGGAACCTTAGTTGATGACGTAGAAACGAGGCACACAAACCGGCATTTTGATGAAGCTTTAAATTCTTTGCCGCTACGTCTTCAACACACACTTCATAGGCTTGAGAATATTACAATAAATTACTAACCTATGAATAAATGTTTTTGTCCGGAATTGAGCCAAAACTATATATGGACTCAATTGGAAATTTGTGTCCTTACAATCACTCATATAATATATATACTATCGGCACCCCACATAAAATCTATGGTGATGGCATACTCTGCTATCAAGTCCCCGTATCTCTCGTAGTAAGGGAAATACTAGTTCAAAATCACTCTCGAACGGTATTAACACAATACACACAAAATGGAGGCGAACCATAGTTCCAAGTCACTAAGAGGTCAGCACATACCCCTCACGTCTCTTAGGACCGTCTGACTATAATTCTAAGATAGCCTATACCAAGGAATCCTATGTTCTAGGGTACAAATCAATAAATATCCTCCATAAAGGTCCCATCAGATAAGACTATCCCGACGCGGCAACCTCCGTGATAGAAAGTAGCGCGGGTATGATTATTCACAAATATAATATTGAGTGTATGCACACAGTCGCGGGGCCATATATATAAATATTCACATTTTCCAATTAGGTTCGCCCATGACCCATAATAATTATTATTAATCGTACTTAGTACAATTTTACCCAATTATCTCGCATAAAGGATTCATATCTTTTATTCTCAATTATAATCATTTCATACTTACTTCTCATCTCTCTAAGTATTCTCTCTCACTAAAGATAATTTCAGTAGGTTCACACTCTCTAACCTACTGGTCTAAGTCATTTACAAACCTCTCAATTTTGTGGCTAATGTGCGAACGATTTTCAATATGTGTTAAACCCCTCGTTAACCCATGGTTTCATCCCATATAAAATTTCATTCAACGGTATTCTACTTAGACCCTACTCGTCCTCTTCATGACCCATTATGCTCTTTAAATACTATTCAAGGGTTCCTACGCATTTTATCCGGATTAAACGAAAAGGGGAAAAACATGCAGTTTTCCAGGAGGGATCGATCGATCGAGGAAAGGGGTCAATCGATCGACATTCTTGGGTCGATGGATTGATCAAGGAGTTCTTGCCCAGAAAATTGTAAATTCGACCTACGGGTTTCATCCAAGAAAATTCTCCAAAACACCATTAATGATTCCCAAACTCTCAAACAAGTTTTCTACTGATTAAATACACCTATATACATAATTTCCTACGTGAAGCATGTACAAATTCATCAACGGTGTCGAATTAAAGGGAAAATTCATCATAATAATCAAGAACCCTAGTTTTATATTAAATTTCCAATCTTCTAATTCTTTTTCCAGATTTCTCACTTCTAAATCAAAACAATTTCGTGGGTAATCCTCTATATATGTTGAGATTTCCAGAATACACTTATTTCCTCTAAGGCATGTGATTTAAATTCCCTAAATCATCAAATTCTTCAATGAAACATATATTTATCAATCCTATTCTAACATGGGTGAAACATTAACTAGAAAAGTAGAAAGATAGATACTTTTCTGGGATTTGAAGGTCTGATTTGTTGGGGATACGGATATGGTTGCATTCCTTGTCTTACGATCTATGCCCCGGTGGTGTTAATCTTGAAAGAGGTGCTACGGTTTGTGATCAAGCAACTCTCTACCTTTCTTCTCTAATGGTCGTTCTATGTTTCTGTTATTGTTAACCCTAAAAGCTAAAATCTAATAGCTGATATAACATAGGATAATTCGTGGGCTTAATTACCCAAAAATACATAATGACAATAATACCCTCTCGGGATGCCAGTCAGGCCTAAAAATGCCCCGAGACCCAAACTAAACTCCTGGGTACACTTTTCTGACTATCTCGACCCTTACAGACACGTTGACACACTCGAAATGACCATACAGACGACTTATAATTTATTCACTTTTATAATAATAATTTAGTCTCGACACAACACATGCGCGTCCCGACTTAATTTCCATAATTGTCATGTTATTCACTCGTGACAAATTTTAATAAATTCAATTATACATATTACTTTACTCATTAAGTAATATTCAACAAATTCCCAACAATTACTAGCTCTCGTCACGCTAGTAAGTATTTTTAAATAAAATTCTGGATTAATATTAAATTGATAACTCAATTAAATTTAACAAATCCCTAATTTTAAAAACCATAAAAATACGGGTATTACATACTTCCCCCATAATAACGGAATTTCGTCTTGAAATTCAGAAAATAAGGCATACCTGGTAAAAATATATCTGGATATTTTCCGCGCATATCTGTCTCACGCTCCCAAGTGGACTCCTCCACATTATGATGCTCCCACTGAACCCATAGAAGTGGAATTACCTTCGACCTCAATTTCCTCTCGCTATGGTCTAGGATAGCCACTGGTCTCTCCTCATAAGAATTGTCGGGCTACAAGTCAATCTCCTCTATCACGATGTAGGTGTGGGCCATATTATCCCGCAGATATCATCTCAATAACAAGATGTGGAATACATCGTGAATACGGTGCAAGTACTTTGGCAACCCTAATTTCTTTGCTACCGGCCCTATCCTATTGATAATGGGAAATGGTCTTACGTACCTCAGATCCAACTTCCCCTTCTTCCCGAATCTCATTAATCTTTTAATAGGAGACACACGAAATAATACTTGGTCCCCTACGCTAAACTCTCGGAAGGACCACTTTGCATCCGCGTAGCTCTTCTGCCAGTCGTGGGCTACCCGAATGCGACTCCTGATAAGCTCAATCATCGGTGAAGTTTCCTGAATCACCTCTGGCCCAAGTAATTTGTTGCCCCCCACCTCTAGACAACAAGCGGGAGAACGACAAGGCATGCCATATAACGCCTCAAATGGGGCCATGCCAATCGTGAACTGATAGGAGTTATTATAAGCGAACTCCACCAGTGGAAGATACGGCTCCCAACCTCCTCCAAAATCAAGGACACACATGCGTAGCATATCCTTCAGCATCTAATTGGTATGTTATGTTTGTCCATCTGTTCGTGGGTGATAATCTGAACTCAATCTCACCTTTGTACCCATGGCCTCCTGAAAGCTCTCCCAGAAGTGCGATAAAAAAATCTTGTCTCGATCAGACACAATATCCAGGGGCACCCCATATAGCCTAACTATCTCAGCTAAAAATAACTGTGCATACTGGCCTGTGGTGTAGTCTGTCCATACTGGTAGAAAATGAGCTACCTTGGTCAACCAGTCCACTATAACCCATATGGAATCGTAACCCCACTGTGATGTAGGCAACCCAGTAATGAAGTCCATGGAAATACTTTCCCGTTTCCACGTAGGTATCTTCAACGGCTGAAGTAGCCCTGGTGGTCTCTGGTGGTCCAACTTTACCATCTGACAGGTAGAACATCTGGACACGAACTCTATAATGTCCTTCGTCATCCCACTCCACTAGTATTGCCGCCTCATATCCTGGTACATCTTATCCCCTCCAGGATGTACCATAAATCTAGACCCGTGCGACTCTGTCATCACTATATGACGTAAGTCTTCTCCCTTTGGGACCACCAATCTCCCATTAAACCTCAAACCCCCATCAAAACTCACTGAATAGGATTCAGCACCCTCGGCTAAAAGACGTACAATCTGGTCCTGACAGAAATTATCTGCTGCTTGTGCCTGTATTACCCTCGTAACAATCTCGGGCGTGACTGACATAACAGATATAAAGGAACGTACCACTGCGTCCTGGTGTCCCAACTCTTTCCACTTCTCTCTCCATACTTCTGCTACGTCACCTACCGGTCTACGGCTTAACACATCAGCAACTACATTATCCTTCCCCGGATGGTATTGTATCTCGAAATGGTAGTCTTTCACAAACTCTAGCCACCTGCGCTGACACATGTTCAGCTCCCGCTGAGTGAACAAGTATTGCAGTGACTTGTGGTCCTTGAATAAGCGAATCTTCTCCCCCAACAAGTAATGTCTCCAAATCTGCAATGAAAACACAACAGCTACTAGCTCCAGGTCGTGGGTGGGGTAATTTATTTCATGAGGCTTAAGCTTGCGGAGGCAAAGGCTATAGCATGTTCCTCCTATTGAAGTACTCCCCCGAGTCCTTGTAAGGAGGCATCAGTATACACCAGGTACTCCATTCCTGGACTGGGCAAAGTAAGAACTGGCACCGAAGTCAGCTTATCTTTCAGCTCGTCAAAAGCCAATTGACAAGCATCATCCCATACATACCGTACTCCCTTGCGAGTCAGATTCTTCAGTGGATCCTCTATCTTCGAAAAGCCTTGAATGAACCGCCTGTAGTACCCGGATAACCCCAAGAAACTACGCACCTTTGTTGATGTTGTGGGTTGTACCCACTCCCTCACTGCCGACACTTTGCTTGGGTCAAACGATATCCCCAATTCTGACATAACATGCCCTAAAAACTGTACCTCCCGTAACCAGAACCCTCACTTCTCATACTTAGCATACAGCTGATGCTCTTGTAGAGTCTGAAGAACCTATCTCAAGTGCTCGGCATACTCCTCCTCAGTTTGTGAGTAAATCAGGATGTCATCTATGATGACGATGACAAACTGATCCAAGAACTCTCTGAACACTCGGTTCATTAAATCCATGAATATGGCTGGAGCATTTGTCAGCCCAAATGACATAACTCTGAACTCATAGGATCCATATCTCATCAAGAAAGCAGTCTTCGACACATCCTGCTCCCTAATCCATAGCTAATGGTATCCCGATCTCAAATTTATCTTTGAAAAGAAGGTTGCTCCTTTCAACTAGTCGAACAAGTCATCGATTTGAGGCAATGGATATTTATTCCGTATCGTGACCTTGTTCAACTCCCGATAATCCACGCACAACCTCAGTAAACCATCTCTCTTCTTTACAAATAATACCGGAGCACCCCAAGGCGAGGTTCTCCTACGAATGAAGCCCTGACCCAATAACTACTCTATCTGATCCCGTAACTCCCTCATCTCCACTGGAGCCATACGATACGGTGCACATGCTATCGGCCGAGTGCTCGGCATCAAGTCTATAACAAAATCTATCTCTCGACTGGGTGGTAGGCCCGGTATCTCCTAGAATACATTTGAATACTCGCGAATAATAAGAATCGAATCTAGGGGAATCACAATCTCCTTAGAGGTATTCTCCTCTATGTAATACAAATAGGTGGAAGATCCTCCCTCTGGGCGAGACATCGCCACCAAAAACATCTCCTGACCCGAAATGGTAAAGATAGTACTCCTACCAAAACAATCTAGCATGGCTCTATACGCAGCGAGCCAATCCATGCCAATAATGGCATTGCGCTCATGCATATCTAAAACTAGCATGTCCGCAGGAAAAATCAAGCTACAAATCTCTATACCTACACCCCGGCATATAAAGAAAATCTAAGAACTATTCCATAGTGGTGAGTCTACACATGTCACTGTAATCTCTGTCATGTCTAATACCCCTAAGGCCTGTGCATAGTGAGTAGCTATGAAACAGTGCTGAAAAATGTTACTAAAGCCGTTTATTAAAAATAAACTATTTAAGTAACTCCGATCTATTTTTTTAAGAAACTCTTTTCGTAAAAACCAAACTATTTGAACACAAGATGTGTTTAATAAATCAGTATGTACGAGATCTATTCAAGAATTGAATAACAAGTTTATAAAGTAGTTTAAAAAATCTTAAACTCAGCACAACCAAGAGTGAGATGAGGAGATGTAGAAAGATTATGTTTACGATGTTTTTTACGTGGTAAAACCTCACCAATTGAGGAAACATCCACGACTCCCTCTACGGAGTAAAATGAAAAATCCACTAAAACAAATATATGAGTTACAAACTATATAACTAACATGCAAACAACTCAGTCCTATATAAGTTTAGGAATGTACCCTCTGGTGTCCTCAAACTTCTCTGCAGTTCTGATTGTAAATGTAGTTCTCCCAGTTTGTTAACTTCTGATTTTTTCCAGCACTTTACGTCGACTCTTTGTTCTCAAGATCTTATTACCAACACTTTTCGTGTTGTAAGGTGAAAGTGTTTGTGAAGGTGCTTTCTAACACATGCATGCACACACACACACTTATTAAGTATAAACAGTCCTAACAAATTACAATAACACTATATGCTGTGATCTTTTCTTTTTCTCTCTTCTTACAAAACTTTGAACCTTATTTGACCTTTAAATCATTCCCAGAATCCACGGATACCTTGCTAGGAAGACAGACAAGGTCTTAATCAATCTCAGAATTTAAAACAAAAACTTTTCGAGATTGAAAACCTCCAAGTGAGATTCCAAACTAGGTCAAAGGTTTAGTTTTACAAGAACTAGAAATAGAAAGCATTTATTGTTGATTTCAAAGAAAACAAACGTTTTATAAAAAATAATCAACAATATATTTCTCAAGATGAGAAATAAAATGAAACTAGGTGTAATGTAACATGAATAACTCAGATCTGAAATTTCTATGAAATCAGAAAGTAGATCTGAGTAAAACGTTTAAGTTGAAAATAAGATCAAGTGAACATGAGGTTACAGCAACAAAAACAAACTCAACTCAAACTCTCAAACTCTCAAACTCTCAAGAACACTCAGAGAAGTGTTTTGGATATGGAGGTATTTGAATAAGTGTTTGAGTTTGGATGGAAGAGGTTTGACGAACAGGGTTAGGGTTTCTAACTCTCTCTCTTCTCTTTGTTTTCTCTCTTCTCTCTCTTCTCTCTCTACTCTCTCAATTTCTCAGAGGAAATGAAAATGGCAAAAGTTTTCGAAGTCTGAGAGAAGGGTCCCTTTTATAGGGTAAGGAGAAGGTTCGAGAGGCTGGCTCAAAACCGAGGGCCTGGATTAAGTCAAGCCAAGTTGACTTAGATCTAAGGGTTCTAATAAGGTGGTGGTTAAACGAGTTCTGATTGGTCTAAAGGGTTGTACTGGGATTCATCAAGACGATATGCAGAACGTTGATAACTAATGATCCAAGGGCTAGGAACAGACGCAGTTTTAACTCAGTAAAGAAACACAACTTCAGCCAATCAGACGAGGACATGTGTTGGTCAATAACAGGATAACAAACGCGCGTCCAAAGTTAATTAAAACCACACCCTCAAGTTTACTCCACTTTCGGATTCTACCCAAGGTAATATTAGGCCAATATAATCAACAAGTTATATTTACCAATTAACCCCAGAAACTTTTAAATCAAGTTTTAATTAAGAAAACCTAATTTAAAAAATGTTTAAAAAATCCCAAAAAATTATTAAAATTCCAATTTAGGGATTTAAACACACTCAACACATGTACACACATTATTATGCAATATGATATGCAAAAAAAATGAATTCTACTGTGTGTGTGTGTTGGCAATAGGTTCTTGATCACTACAAGAGAGAGATGAAGTAGCAAACCAACTTCTGAGGTTCTTTGGATTCTAGGTAGGACACAATTTTGTCACAATTTCCAAACTAGATGAGCACTTATACAATATAGACTCAAGTGAGTCAAAAGTATAAGGGCTTCAATCTCCCCCTTTGGAAATATGAGACAAAATCTCCTTTGAGTCATCTTGGACTCGTAGGGCAAAAAGAAAATAAGAAAAACTTATTCTTATCAAAATTATATTTACCCAATACCTAGAAATCAAAAAGAACATAACTCAACTAAGTACATTTGAATACACTATTACAACTGTTGAGGGTAACTGTACAATAAGAACCTGCAATAAATCACTAAGATCAAGCTGTTTAGATTATGTAAGAATTGAATAGACTCAAATTTCTCCCCCATTTTGTCTCAAATGGACAAAGGGAAAAACTTGGATAAACAGCAAAAAGATTAGTCAGCATAAACCATACCAATAGATTTTCGTAATGAAATGAATCTATTATAATATAGAGGTTTGGTAAATATATCTGCGAGTTGTAGATTAGTAGGAAGATAATTGATTTCTAATTCCTTAGATTCAACCAATTCACGGATAAAATGATGTCTTATTTTAATATGCTTTGTTCGCGAGTGTTGAACAGGATTTTTAGAAATATTAATTGTACTTTGATTATCACAATAGAGATGCAATTGGTTTTCTTGAATACCATAATCACTTAGCATTTGTTTAAGCCACATTAATTGAGCACAACAGCTGCCAGCGGCTATGCATTCAGATTCAGCTGTTGAGAGTGATGTGGAGTTTTATTTTTTACTACTCCATCCTACCAAGTTATTACCTATATAATAACATGCTCCTGATGTGCTTTTACTATCATCAGTACACCCAGCCCAGTCAGCATCAGTGTACCCAATTATAGTGCTTGTGTGTTATTAGTGTACCAAAGTCCTAGATTTAGAGTGCCTTTTACATATTTGATGATACGTTTAACAGCATTCAAATGGCTCTCTTTAGGGTAAGTTTGATATCGAGCACATACACACACAGCATACATAATATCAGGACGCGAGGCAGTAAGATATAGTAAAGTGCCTATCATACTACGATACAGAGTAGGATCTACAGATGTTCCATTTTCATCTTTAAAAAGTTTTATCGTAGTACTCATGGGCGTTTTAGCATCTTTAGCACTCTCAAGGCCAAATTTCTTTACTATCTCTAACGCGTACTTAGATTGCGATACAAATAATCCATCTGAATTTTGTTTGACTTGAAGGCCTAAGAAGAATTGTAGCTCCCCCATAAGGGACATTTGAAATTCCTTATGCATAGTTTCAAAGAAGGATTTGACTTTTGAGGGAGAAGTTGATCCAAATATAATATCGTCAACATAAACTTGAGCAATAGTGATGTGTTTGTCAAAATGTTTGACAAAAAGGGTTTGGTCATTTCCGCCTCTTTTAAAACCTTTATCTAAAAGAAAACTGGAAAGACGCTCATACCAAGATCTAGGAGCCTGTTTAAGGCCATACAAAGCCTTTTTTAGACGAAATACATGATTTGGATGTTTAGGGTCAATGAACCCTTTAGGTTGTTCTACATAGGTTTCTTCAGCCAGAATTCCATTAAGGAACGCAGATTTGACATCCATTTGGTACATTGTAAAGTGCATGTGGCAAGCTATAGCAAAAAGCAGACGAACAGATTCTAAATGAGTAACAGGATCAAAAGTCTCGTTAAAATCTATTCCTTCTATTTGAGAGTATCCTTGAGCAACTAATCTAGCTTTATTTCTAATTATTATCCCATTTTCATCAGTCTTATTTTTGAAAATCCAACGTGTGCCAACAACCTTTTTGTGATCAGGACATGGAACAAGATACCAAACATCATGAATGACAAATTGTAAAAGTTCTTCCTGCATAGCAAAGATCCAATGAGGGTCATTCAATGCCTCATTTACATTCTTTGGTTCCATAAGAGAAATAAAACATGCATAATGTGCATAATTTCTGAGTTGGGATCTTGTATGCACTGGCTCACTAGGGTTACCAACTACGTTATTTATGGGATGATCTTTAGAAACCCAGTTAGGTACCTCAGGTGTCTCAATAGGTAATGAATTATCCATTGTAGAGGAGTCATTTTCTAAAATATTTGTAGACTCTTCCTCAATAGTAAATTCACCAGTCTTGCTTTCTACAGTAGTGTCACTAACAATTATATTTATGGATTCCATCAAGGTTTTAGTGCGAAGATTATACACTCGATAAGCTCTACTGTTAGGCGAATATCCTAAAAATATGGCTTTATCTCCTCGGCTCTCAAATTTGGACAAGTGTTCCCTATCTTTTCATACATAACAAGTACTGCCAAAGGTTCTAAGGTATTTGAGATTAGGCTTCTTATTGTACCAAAGTTCGTAAGGGGTTTGTTTGGAATTCTTTCTAAGATAGACCCTATTTATTATATGACAAGCAGTACGAATGGACTCTACCCAAAAATATTTAGGTAAATTCTTGGCATGTAACATAACACGTGCCATCTCCTGAAGGGTGTGATTCTTTCTCTCCGCAATACCATTCTGTTAAGGGGTCTTAGGAGCACTGAACTCGTGTTTATAACCATTATAGTCACAGTATTCTACAATACCAGTGTCTTTGAATTCACCACCTCTATCACTATGAATTCTATTCACTTGAGTATCCTTCTCATTTTCAATCCTAAAAAGAATTTTTAGGAAGGTTTGAAATGTTTCAGACTTTTGTTTTAAGAAGGCTACCCGGGTAAATCTAGTTAAGTCATAAACCATAACTAGGATGTAACCGTGTCCACAGAAACTAACAGTTTGGGAAGGACCCATTAGGTCCATATGGATGAGTTCTAAGGGATTAGAGGTAAGAATATCTTTGACTTTCTTATGAGGTGCCTTAACAATTTTACCTACTTGATAGGAACCACAGATAAGATTGGGTATAAGTTTGATTTTAGGAACTCCTCTAACTATTTCTTGAGAGGTCAGTCTACTAAGATTATCGTAATTTATATGACCCATTCTATTATGCCATATCTCATTGTCATCCATTCTGGCAACATTACAGATTTTAGAATTGTTCATGACAGTGTAGCAATTGTCAGGAGTTCTAAATCCAGTAATTATGCATTCACCTTTTTCATTTAAAATTTTGCAATTTTTCTTTGAAAAGGTAACAGTATGATCTGAGTCACAAAATTGCGATATGTTAAGTAGATTTGCCTTAAGACCTTTGACTAGAAGAACATCTTGAAGAATAGGAAGCCCATCTTCTTGGATAGTTCCTTTGCCTATGATTTGAGATGAAACTCCATCACCAAAAATGACTTTACCACCAGCAAAGCTGGTTTTGTTTAAAAGTTTAGTTTCATCACCAGTCATATGCTTAGAACATCCAGAGTCTAAATACCAACCAGATGATGTGTGTCCAGCTTTTAAAGCAGTAATAACAACATTACACTTCATCTGAGGTAGAAGATCATCTTTTCTAACCCAAATTGCCTTAGTTTTCATCTTGCGCTTATTAGCTCTTAATTGATAAAATTTGTGAGCTTTGGATTTTTGCTGAAATACATTTTGCGCATGATTTTGAAATTTGTGAAAACTTGGGCATTTGGTTTAGGAAGGTGCTTAGGATTCCTTCTAGTAAATGTTCTTTTAGGTTTGGTCTTTCTCTTTCTATAATTAGAAATTCTCTCTGGCTGTCTAGGAAGTACATAATTGTTACGGCTCCTCCTAGAATAGTTAAAGTTTTGATAGACATAAGGATTATAGGTAGGTTTAACGAGTCTCCTAGCATAACAATCATCAAAAGAGTGACCATATATGTCACAGTAGGAGCAATAAAGATTGCTCAGGATAGGGGTCTCCTTAGGAAAGTCTCTAAACAAAGGTTTTGTAGAGTTTTGAGGTTGAACTCTATTCCTAGGTGTGACAGTCTTGAATGCAGATTCACTCTTCCTAATAGAAGGACAGACGTATTTAGCCTTAGGTGAACTTTCATGTTTAGAGCAACTTGATTCCCCAATGTTAAAACTTTGATTTTTTGAATCAAACTCAGTTTTTAGAGAATGAAATTCTGGGCATGTTTCAATAGGTCTTTTGTCTACTGACACAAACTTGATAGTTTCAAAAGATTTTGTTTGTGTTTTCAAATTGGGGCAAAACCCTATTCCAGTTCGATCATCAGAATTGGTTTTTGATTCAGCAACAAATTCATCAAAACATTTTGAATTATTTTCAAATTTTGTAAATTTTTTGAAAACAGTTGCTGTCTTTTCTTTAGTTTGCTCCAATTCTAACAATGTCCCTTTGTATTTTTTCTCCAGAGTTTCATTTGTTTCTTTTAAATTTCTGAGTTTTTCATCAAACATTTTGATTTCACTTTTATGATCCAAACATTGGGTAGTATACTCTTCAGCATTTAGTTTAACCATTAGGCTTAGATCTTCAAATTTCTTAGTGAGATCTTTCACAATCTTTTCTAGTCTAGTGCTTTTCTTGAGAGTTTTAGCATAAAGTGTGTGAATGTCAGGGAGGTCTTCATTGTCTGAGTCACTAAGTGTGGTGTGTGGAGTGACCCCTAAAGATTCATTTGTTAAACTCACACACCCATTGACATCGTCATTATCGCTATCCCTTTGACTCACACACCCCGAGGTAGAACATGCAACATTCTCAGTAATCAAAGCATCTAAACCAGTATAAACATGATTCTCAATAGCAGGAGTAGAGTTACTAGAAGCATTCTCATACACAGTCATAAGCACATCATCATTATATATTATCTTGGCAAAGAAGGACATGAAAGGATCAAAAACATCAGATGACTCCGGTTCCTCCTTTTCAAAGTCACTTGAATCATCCCATGTTTTGCAAATGTTGGCTCTAGTGTTTTTGTTTTGAGTGTTCAAGTTAACTCTACAGTCTTGTGCAATGTGCCCCAGTTTACCACATCTATAGCATCCAGTCTTCTTAAGGTCTATATTAGGTCTAGCGTGAGAGTCCTTATGATTTTTGTCATGGTTTTTCTCATGAGGCCTGTGATTGGAGGAAGTTGGATAATTTGAATTGCCTTGTTTATTTGCCACTTTGTTTCTAAACTTAATAATTTTCTTAAACTGTTTAGTAATTAAGGCAATTTGATTGTCCAAACTCTCTATAT
This sequence comes from Sambucus nigra, assembly GCA_949130495.1. Lineage (NCBI taxonomy): Eukaryota > Viridiplantae > Streptophyta > Magnoliopsida > Dipsacales > Adoxaceae > Sambucus > Sambucus nigra. The sequence continues at coordinate 214,867,381 of OX422221.1, read as the reverse complement.
TGCATTCCTCATCATAATCATAAGTGGGGAATATAAGTTCAGGCTTAGTTATCTTAGAAGAGAAGCCAAGATTGGAACTAGTCTGTTTCCTATTGGTTTGAGTCAATTGTTTCTTAAATTCTAGTTCCATTTCCACAGTTCTTAGTTTACTACTGAGTAATTCAGGAGTGAGATTTTGATCACACATCCTCAATAGCATATCTTTTGTTATCAAATTTCTGTGGTAATGATCTTAGAATTTTAGATACAATTTCATGTCTGTCATAAAATACCCCATTAGCATGCAGTTTGGTCACAATATCAATCAAGTTCATATAGAAGTCATCAAATGATTCAGTCTCAGACATAATTAAGGAGTTATACTGCTGAATAAGCATTTGGGTTTTAGCAGCCTTAACTCTAGTGTCTCCTTCATGAGCATTGACTAAGGTGTCCTAAGCTTCCTTAGAAGTGGTACAGGATGAGATTCTTTTGAACTCATGTTCATTTATAGACATAAATATAGCATTCTTTCCTTTATTATTATTTCAAGAAACTTGTTTCTCTTCTTGAGTGAACTCACTTAGAGCTTTCTTAACCCTCTCATTACTTCCTTTGTTGGCTGGTTTAGTAGGAAAAATATAATCATTTTCAACAATGTCCCAGACATCATCTCCCAAAGTTCTTTGAATGAAAGCAATCATCCTTACTTTCCAGTAAGCAAAATTGGTTCCATCAAAGATTGGAGGTCTGGTCAAGTTACCAAATTTTTCATTTTTCTCGTCCATACTTGATTTTCAGAAAACAATTTCAGAAACACAGGATCTCTTTTGAAATCAGTTTACAAAGCTCTGATACCAATTGAAAAAGGTTACTAAAGCCGTTTATTAAAAATAAACTATTTAAGCAACTCCGGTCTGTTTTTTTAAGAAACTCTTTTCGTAAAAACCAAACTATTTGAACACAAGATGTGTTTAATAAATCAGTATGTGCGAGATCTATTCAAGAATTGAATAACAAGTTTATAAAGTAGTTTAAAAATCTTAAACTCAGCACAACCAAGAGTGAGATGAGGAGATGTAGAAAGATTATGTTCACGATGTTTTTTACGTGGTAAAACCTCACCAATTGAGGAAACATCCACGACTCCCTCTACGGAGTGAAATGAAAAATCCACTAAAATAAATATATGAGTTACAAACTATATAACTAACATACAAACAACTCAGTCCTATATAAGTTTAGGAATGTACCCTCTGGTGTCCTCAAACTTCTCTGCAGTTCTGATTGTAGATGTAGTTCTCCCAGTTTGTTAACTTCTGATTTGTTCCAGCACTTTACGTCGACTCTTTGTTCTCAAGATCTTATTACCAACACTTTTCGTGTTGTAGGGTGAAAGTGTTTGTGAAGGTGCTTTCTAACACATGCATGCACACACACACACTTGTTAAGTACAAACAGTCCTAACAAATTACAATAACACTATATGCTGTGATCTTTTCTTTTTCTCTCTTCTTACAAAACTTTGAACCTTATTTGACCTTTAAATCATTCTCAGAATCCACGGATACCTTGCTAGGAAGACAGAAAAGGTCTTAATCAATCTCAAAATTTAAAACAAAAACTTTTCGAGATTGAAAACCTCCAAGTGAGATTCCAAACTAGGTCAAAGGTTTAGTTTTACAAGAACTAGAATTAGAAAGCATTTATTGTTGATTTCAAAGAAAACAAACGTTTTATAAAAAATAATCAACAATATATTTCTCAAGATGAGAAATAAAATGAAACTAAGTGTAATGTAACATGAATAACTCAGATCTGAAATTTCTATGAAATCAGAAAGTAGATCTGAGTAAAACGTTTAAGTTGAAAATAAGATCAAGTGAACATGAGGTTACAGCAACAAAAACAAACTCAACTCAAACTCTCAAACTCTCAAGAACACTCAGAGAAGTGTTTTGGATATGGAGGTATTTGAATAAGTGTTTGAGTTTGGATGGAAGAGGTTTGACGAACAGGGTTAGGGTTTCTAACTCTCTCTCTTTTCTCTGTTTTCTCTCTTCTCTCTCTTCTCTCTCTACTCTCTCAATTTCTCAGAGGAAATGAAAATGGCAAAAGTCTTCGAAGTCTGAGAGAAGGGTCCCTTTTATAGGGTAAGGAGAAGGTTCGAGAGGCTGGCTCAAAACCAAGGGCCTGGATTAAGTCAAGCCAAGTTGACTTAGATCTAAGGGTTCTAATAAGGCGGTGGTTAAACGAGTTCTGATTGGTCTAAAGGGTTGTACTGGGATTCATCAAGACGACATGCAGAACGTTGATAGCTAATGATCCAAGGGCTAGGAACAGACGCAGTTTTAACTCAGTAAAGAAACACAACTTCAGCCAATCAGACGAGGACAGGTGTTGGTCAATAACAGGATAACAAACGTGCGTCCAAAGTTAATTAAAACCACACCCTCAAGTTTACTCCGCTTTCGAATTCTACCCAAGGTAACATAGGCCAATATAATCAAGAAGTTATATTTACCAATTAACCCCAGAAACTTTTAAATCAAGTTTTAATTACGAAAACCTAATTTAAAAAATGTTTCAAAAATCCCAAAAAATTATTAAAATTCCAATTTAGGGATTTAAACACACTCAACGCATGTACACACATAATTATGCAATATGATATGCAAAAAAATGAATTCTACTGTGTGTGTGTGTTGGCAATAGGTTCTTGATCACTACAAGAGAGAGATGAAGTAGCAAACCAACTTCTGAGGTTCTTTGGATTCTAGGTAGGACACAATTTTGTCATAATTTCCAAACTAGATGAGCACTTATACAATATAGACTCAAGTGAGTCAAAAGTATAAGGGCTTCAAGTGCGACGTTCCAGTATCAAATAAAACTCGACCCATAGTGCCATAGATAGGAAACATACCCTCAATCGGGGGTGGTGCCTGAGGTGCTGCGGCCTGGTGGACGTTATAGACACGTCTACACTGCAGTTGCCCCTGCTGGACTGGGGCAACTGGGATGGCTGGTACGGGTGGCATCTAAGCTGGCGCTGGGAGGGCGGCTCGAAAGAGTGGCCTTTGTGGCTCATTACGAGCACCCTACTGCTATGGGGCCCTATCCCCCTCTGGGAAATCCTGACGCCTATGGCCATTCTTGCCACATCCGAAAGACCTGTCCCTGAAGTTTCCTCCCCTCTGACCCTGCTGACCATGACCCTGTTGGCTATTACCACCCCGCCACTGCCCCTGCTGAAAATGATGTTAGCCCTGATGGCCCTGCTCCTGGCGGTGTTGGCCTTACTGGCCATGCTGACTGGACTAGCCCTGTTGGCCCTGTATAAATCCCCCAAATCCCTGCCTGGAATCACTTGATCGTAATCGCTTGGCAGAGTCCCCCTGATGGGAATTTTTCTCAGTATGACGGGTCTATCCTTGGGCTGCTGGTGCCCCACCAGTACTACTGCCCCCTGTCCGACCCTGTTGGCTGGAGTCCCCTGCTCGTTTGCTTCCCTGCTGATGGAAGCGGTGATTCTGACAGTGCAACAGAGCGACGTTGAGTACGTCAGTGTAAGTACCCAATAACATATTACCTATGAGGTGCTGACGAATCCTCCAGGCCAATCCATCTAGAAATAACAATATCTTCGTCTCCTCTGTGGGTGCCTCATCCGATACTATAGTGAGAAGTCTAATGAACTCCTCATACTTAGCAACGATCATGCTCTCCTACTTGAGATTCAGTAACCTCCGCCTCATCTCAGTCTGCACGGTAGATGGGAAATACTTATTGTCAAACCGCGCCCAGAACGACTGAATCGAAATGATGTCCCTTTCCTCCAAGGTGGTGGTGGACTCCCACCACTGCAAAGCGACCCCCACTAGCTTGAAGGAAGCCAATAATTATCTCTACACGTCAGTGCACTCATACATGCGCAGATGCCTCTGGATATCTTTCTTCCATTGGTTGTCGATCACGATGTCCGAACTACTCGAGAACTCTGGGGGATGCGCCTTCTGAAAGGCATCCCTCACCCGCTCCCATGCAATGGGAAGCTGTATTGGTACTGGTGCTACTGCCTGAACCTGGGGTGGAGCCTGCTGCATCACCGCTAATATGGCATTCATCGCCTGAGCAACAATGGCGGCTACTTCAGTTGCATTTATCATTCTCTGTGTCGGAGCTGCTGGTTGCTTAGACTGGGCATTCCTTTCTCGGGGTGCGCATCTCACAGGCATCTGAAATGAAAAGGAAGTTTATTAGTTTATAGCTATTATCAAATCTCAAATAGCTGAAGACTAAGCGTAAACACAAAAATACAACAGTCCTAAAAATAGGGCTCTACATCAAAGACGCTAAGATGGAAGCGAAATAAGCCGTACAAATCCGAAAGGACACTAGAACCTGATGCTCTGATACCACTTGTGACACCCGCCTAATTATACACCAGGTGATCAGTCATTTATTAAATTAAAATCAAGGTGAATGGTTGGTTCATTCTTAGCATCACTGTCGCAAAATAAATATTTCCAATTTAAATGCCCTAAATAATTAAGCTAAGTGTCAACAAAATTTAAAGTCTTCATTTATTTTGTGGCCTCCGTGGCTCATTACGGGCACCCTGCTGCTGTGGGGCCCTATCTCCCTTTGGGCAATCCTGACGCCTATGGCCATTCTTGCCACATCCAAAACACCTGCCCCTGAAGTTTCCTCCCCTCTGACCTTGCTGACCACGGCCCTGTTGGCCGTTACCACCCTGCTACTGTCCCTGCTGGCCCTACTGTTGGCGGTGTTGACCTTGTTGGTCATGCTGACTGGACTGGCCATGCTGGCCCTGTCTAAATCCCCCAAATCCCTGCCTAGAATCACCTAATCGTAATTGCTTGGCAGGGTCCCCCTGATGGGAATTTTGCTCAGTATTACGGGTCTGTCCTTGGGCTACTGGTGCCCCACCAGTACTACTGCCCCATGTTTGACCCTACTGGCTGGACTCCCCTGCTCGTTTGCTTCCCTGCTGATGGAAGAGGTGATCCTGACGGTGCAACAGAGCGGCGTTGAGTACGTCAGTGTAAGTACCCAACAATAGATTACCTATGAGGTGCTGACGAATCCTCCAGGCCAATCCATCTAGAAACAACAATATCTTCTTCTCCTTAGTGGGTGCCTCATCCGGCACTATAGTGAGAAGTCTAGTAAACCTCTCCTCATACTCAGCAATGGTCATGCTCTCCTGCTTGAGATTCAGTAACCTCCGCCTCATCTCAGTCTGAATGGCGGATGGGAAATACTTGTTGTCAAACCGCGCCCAGAACGACTGAATCGAAATGATGTCCCTTTCCTCCAAGGTGGTGGTGGAATCCCACCACTGTAAAGCGGCCCCCACTAGCTTGAAGGAAGTCAATAACTGTCTATGCACGTCAGTGCACTCATACATGCGCAGATGCCTCTAGATATCTTTCTTCCATTGGCTGGCGATAACGATGGCCAAACTACCCGAGAACTCCGGGGGATGCACCTTTTGAAAGGCGTCCCTGACCCACTCCCATGCAGTGGGAAGCTGTACTGGTACTACTGCCTGAACCTGGGGTGGAACCTTCTGCACCACCACTAATGCGACATTCACCACCTGAGCAATAATAGCGGCTACTTCAGTTGCATTTATCATTCCCTGAGCCAGAGTTGTTAGCTGCTCGGGCTGGGTATTCCTCTCTCAGGGTGCGCGTCTTGGAGGCATCTGAAATGAGAAGGAATTTTATTAGTTTAAAGTTATTATCAAATCTTAAATAGCTGAAGACGTAAGCGTAAACACAATAATACAACAGTCCTAAAAATATGGCTTTACATCAAAGATGCTAAGATGGAAGCAAAATAAGCCGTACAGATCCGAAAGGACACTAGAACCTGATGCTCTGATACCACCTGTGACACCCTGCCTAATTAAACACTGGGTGATCAGTCCTTTGTTAAATTAAAATCAAGGTCAACGGTTGGTTCATTCTTAGCATCATTATCGCAAAATAAATATTTCCAATTTAAACGCCCTAAATAATTAAGCTAAGTGTCAAAACAATTTAATGTATTCATTTATTTAATTTCGCTGTAAAACCTTTTTAAACATAATCAAGTTTGAATAATACAAATGATAAAGATACCAATCATCCAACAAACCATGCCAAGTAGATTATCAAATCAAAATAATTAACCACAAACCACAGATAATGTGAGAGATAAAATAATCCCAAATGAAAACAAAGTACTTAAATGATAGAATTATGAAATCCCTATCAAGTCTAAACAAGTCTGGAAATGGGGGACACATGCCCTATCTAAAAGAGCTAAACAGAATTCTGAGGAACCAAAGGAGGAAGCGTTTACTGCAATAACCTGTAACTCCCACACAAGCTGCAACATGTCCAGTCAAATGATTCTACACCTGACGCCCCTATGACTGAGTACCTGTAATATATATATATATATATATATATATATATATATATATATATATACAAGAGAGAGAGAAAATGACAGGAAACGGGTCAGAGCTTGAGTGTGAAACAGTTTTAAAAATAGTTTAGCAAGTATTTAAAATGCTTATCGGCTAATATAATCACCATGTTAGTACGCGACACTCTCTTGAGAATTCTCATCTCTCATCTAGTGTGCACGCCTACCGTACTACTAAATGCCTCATAAGTCTATCTAACTTATCTACCGATGATTTTATTTCGAGAAGTCACAAGGCTATGGTATTTAGTTTAGATATCAATCTCTTTATGATTACTCACGTTACTTAATATATTTCAGTACCGTTAAAAAGTTCCCGAATACTTATTATAAAATTTAGAGCATTTATTCAATACTTAACTACTTATATACACAGTAGAAGATTTCCATATATACGTATGTGTGTGTGTGTGTGTGTGTGTGTGTGTATATATATATATATATATATATATATATATATATATATATATATTAATCACTCATATAATATATATACAATCGGCACCCCACATAAAATCTATGGTGCTGGCATACTCTGCTATCAAGTCCCGGTATTTCTCGTACTAAGGGAAATACTAGTTCGGAATCACTCTCGAAATGTATTAACACAATACACACAAAATGGAGGCGAAGTATAGTTTCAAGTCACTAAGAGGTCAGCACATACCCCTCACGTTTCTTAGGACCGTCTGACTATCATTCTCAGATAACCTATACCAAGGAATCCTATGTTCTAGGGTACAAGTCAATATCCTCCATAAAGGTCCCATCGAGATAAACTGTCCTGGCGCAACAACCTCCGTGATAGCAAGTAGCGCAGGTATGATTATACAAAAATATAATATTTAGTATATGCACACAGTCGTAAGACCATATATATAAATATTCAAATTTTCCAATTAGGTTCGCCCACGACCCATAATAATTATTATTAACCGTACTCAGTATAATTTTACCAAATTATCTCGCATAAAGAATTCGTCTATTTTTTTCTCAATTATAATCATTTCATACTTACTTCTCATCTCTTGAAGTATTCTCTCTCACTAAACATAATTTCAGAGGTTCACCCTCTCTAACCTACTGGTCTAAGTCATTTATAAACCTCTCAAATTCGTAGCTAACGTGCGAATGATTTTCAATAAGTGTTAACCCCCCCCCCCCCCCCCGTTAGCCCAAGGTTTCATCCCATATAAAATTTCATTCAACGGTATTCTACTTAGACCCTACTGGTCCTCTTCATGACCAATTATGCTCTTTAAATAATATTCAAGGGTTCCTACGCATTTTATCCGGATTAAACAAAAAGGGGGAAAACATGCAGTTTTCTAGGAGGGATCGATCGATCGAGGAAAGGGGTCGATCGATTGATCAGTCAATCGATCGACATTCTTGGGTCGATCGATCGATCAAGCAGTTCTTACCTAGAAAACTGTAAATTTGACCTACGGATCATTCAAGAAAATTCTCCAAAACACCATTAATGATTCCCAAACTCCCAAAACTACTGATTAAATACACCTATATACATGATTTTATACGTGAAGCATGTACAAATTCATCAACGGTATCGAAGTAAAGGGCAAATTCATCATAATGATCAAGAACCCTAGTTTTACATTAAATTTCCAATCTTCTAATTCTTTTTCTAGATTTCTCACTTCTAAATCAATACAATTTCATGGGTAATCCTCTACATATGTTGAGATTTCCAGAATACACTTATTTCCTCTAAGGCATCTGATTTAAATTCCCTAAATCATCAAATTCTTCCATGAAACATATATTTATCAAGGTTCTACAAAACGCGGGGGGTGATTGAGGCTTGGAGGCCAAGCCTTAAGCCTTAGAAGCCTAGGCGTAAAAAGGCATTTAGGCCTTCTTAATATATTTTAATATTTTTTAACCATAACAAGGCTATTAAAATACAAAAATTGCACATATCATAAAAATATATCTGAATATATGCAAATTAAAATACTATTTGATTATTTTGGATGAGATAATGGTCCGGTTTGTAAACAAATTCTTTAAAAGGCGACATCGTTTCACTAAAGCATTGTTGTTTTTAGAAAAAAGTGCGCCTTAAGGGTTTTACCCAGAATAAGGCGTGAAAAGCATAATGCGAGGCGTTTCTCCCAAGTCTTAACCTAGGCGGGTTTTTTAGAACAGTGATATTTATCAATCATATTCTAGCATGGGTGAAACATTAACTAGAAAAGTAGCAAGATAGATACTTTCCTGGGATTCGAATGTCTGATTTTTTGGTGATAAGGATATGGCTGCATTCCTCGTCTCACGATCTATACCCTCGGTGGTGTTAATCTTGAAAGAGGTGCTACGGTTTGTGATCAATTCTTGAAAAGCTCTCTACCTTTCTTCTCTAATGGCCGTTCTATGTTTCTGTGATTGCTAACCCTAAAAGCTAAACTCTAATAGCTGATATAACTTAGGAAAATTCGTGGGATTAATTACCCAAAAATACAGAATGACTATAATATCCTCCCAGGATGCCGGTTAGACCTAAAAACGCCCTAAGCCCAAACTAAACTCCCGGGTACATTTTTTTGACTATCTCGACCCTTCCGGACACGTTGGTGCACTCGAAACGACCATACGGACGACTTATAACTTATTCACTTTTATAATAATAATTTAGTCCTGACACGACACAGGCGCGTCCCGACTTAATTTTCATAATTGTCATGTTATTCACTCGTGACAAATTTTAATAAATTCAATTCTACATATTACTTTACTCATTAAGTAATATTCAACAAATTCCCAATAATTATTAACTCTCGTCACGCTGGTCAATATTTTTAAATAAAATTTCGGATTAATATTAAATTAATAACTCAATTAAATTTAATAAATTCCCAATTTTAAAAGCCATAAAAAAAACGAGTATTACAATATATATACATAGATTCCAAATTGATTCAAATATTTTAATCTAGAACTATAATAAGTAAATGTGTAAATTTTATTTTATTTTCTTACTTCCTACGAAGCACAGATAATTAACAATTGTTACTTTTCCTCTTATTTATCCTTCCTTCGTACCAAACAAAACTAAAGAAAAAGAGCTCCCTTCCCTTTTGGATGGAAAAATTATATCTCCTCATTTTCCTTCGTTCTAGTTTTTCAAACTTTCTACCGAACGAGCCCTTAAAGAATCTTTTAGAGTTGTGTTTTTTTGAATATGTGAGCCAAGTGGAATATTACAGTTGCTAAATAATTATCCATGGCTCACATACTAAATTAATAAACTTCATAGAAATGACTATATAGTTTGTCCCTAAAACCCTTGTGCCTCGCTAAAAAAAATGTGAAAAGTCCAAGAATGGGGTCTTTGCAATAAAATATATTAGTTAGTTGGGTCATGGAAATAAAAGATATAATTTAAGGGTGGGGGCGGGTATTTGATGGATGACAATATACGTATATACAGTATTTTTTTGGAAAATAAATGCTTGACCACTCCATAATGATATAATTAATTGAATTCGAGAGTAAACGTTTTGTTTATTTCCTATATCTGACCACTAATAATTTTTAAATTTGTTTCGAGTTTCCATTAAAGTATAAACTGGATGAGTTCATGCACATCTAAAAAGTGATACATTTTCTACATTATTGAAAATGATTGGGAATCAAACACCCACGCATTAGTATATATAATAATACATTTAATATCACAAGTCTAGTACTCCATTTTCATGTCCAGATAATAATATACACATAATGTGTCATGCTACCTGTTCAAATAAAAAAAATGGTCATTTGGAAAGAAAAGGTTTGAGCTGAAAAGGAGATGCCTTAGGAGGAGGGAACTGTTTCAAACGGTATTGAGCTGTAGTTTCCTCAACTGTTCAAATTCAAATCTGGTATTTAAAGGTATCATAAAGAACGTTTGTAACTTACACATTTGCTTTTTTTATCAACCGTTGGCTTTATATTTTCAAATTTCAGTTTTGCTTATCTCTCAAAGCGTGCCTTGTAAAATATAACTCTGCTGCACACTCAGTGAATTATTCAAAGTTCTTGAGATAACAATGACGTATCAAAGAATTTTCTTTTGCTTTTTCTTATAAAGATAAATCATATGCTAGCTTTATTATGTTGTGAATTTTACAATTGAAGTCCATTCCCGGGTAGTTTTTGATTCTCATTGCTTTCAGAATAATTTCAAATTCTTGATATTATATATATAATACAATTTTAGTCATTTTATGCAGAATTGAGCATCAAATGGAGAAAATAGTGGATTGTGAAGAGAATTATGAAATGGGTTATGAAGCTTCACCTTCTTCAATGGATCAAACTGATCAATCACACATAGAAATAAGTCTAAGTCTGGGTGGGGATTCTTTCGGAACAAATTCGGAGATTTCAAGCTTCTCAGAGCCCACAAATGACAGCAATAGCATTTCTGATACAGCCTCTCCTTTAAGCTGGCCAGACATGAAATCTTCTAATCAGGCTGTTCTTTTAACACTTGGCATGAAGCAGCACAAAAATGTCATACCAGATGAGCCTAAGGATCACGAGGCAGTCGATTTAGGTGACTTAACATCATCTCTCTCTTACGAAGAATTACAACACTACTTACGAGTTTGTGTTGAATCGTGGCTAAAATTCTGCAGTTTCCATATCTGGCAGGGCCGGCCCTGAGATTTAAGAGACTTTACGAATGATCGTTTTGAGTTTGGCCTCTTATTTACATCAATTACATATAATATTTTTGTCTACATATTATGTATATATTTGTGTATCTAAAGTTGTTATTAATAAAATTTTCAACCAAAATGCAATACAAAAATTGGGGCTCTAAATTTGGCGGTCTCTTAGCTCGCCTAGGGTCAAGGCAGACTCTGGTTCCGAGCGGCGACTATCTTATACTACAGTTTGAAGGATAATTTTATATATCTAAGTTATGTTACATTTTAGTCCAAAATTGCACAATAATCATGTGACATGAGTAAGACGTGGTTTGAGTATATTTGGTGAGAGTTTAAGATACATTATAGGTTTTCTTCAGCAATTGTGAAATATTATCACTTCTCCTGTAAATGCAGATGAATATTTGGCCAAAAAAACATGTATGTCTCGTGTCTTATTTTGCAATTGTTTTTCGTTTTCCTCTTAGTTTTTACAGGAAGTATTCTAGTTTTATCACTTATGTAAAACAGCAGTAATTTACCATCGGTCATGACAATCAACTGAAAAATAACTATATAAGGAATGTTTTATACAGTTCATTATACTCTGTTTGGTATTTGTTCCAATATTTTGCTTAGTTTAGTTTGAAATTTTTGACAGAAGTAGAAATGATGAAGGAAAGATTTTCAAAGCTGTTGTTGGGTGAGGACATGTCAGGAAGTGGGAAAGGTGTTTGCACAGCTGTTACAGTCTCTAATGCCATAACAAACCTCTATGGTACTATCATTTCCAATCCAGATAGACTATAATATATACTTCTAATATTTATGTCCCCTAACTTCATATGTGCCATCTATTGCAGCTTCTGTGTTTGGTCATCATCTGAGATTAGAACCATTGCATCCTGAGAAGAAACTGATATGGAAAAGAGAAATGAATTGCCTTTTATCTGTGTGTGATTACATATTAGAGTTTATCCCAGCCTCGCAAAATTTACAAGATGGGACAGTTTTTGAGGTGAACACTGTGATAGATATTTTGCACTTATCATTCTATCATATAATTATCCATTTTCACATGTTTTCCTTTATACTTTCTAAAATCATGCATAATATAAAATCTTCATGATATTTTGCCATATTATCTTGTTTTAATACGATTTATTGACTATTTTCAGGTGATGACAAGCAGACCAAGATTGGATATCTATATCAACCTTCCAGCATTGAAAAAACTAGATGCCATGCTACTAGTAAGACAAGCTCTATCTGCTAAAACTCACTTTCTTTTACCCAAACAGAGCAAACCTTTTTTCTCTTACAAGGTCCGCGGTTTGTGAAAATTATTTTTAATGGAGTGGGAAAAAAAAACATGAACAAACCCATTTCCCCTCTTTTATTTCCTTTTCCCTAGCCAAATCTATGAACCAAACCAAGTCTTAACGCACCAGCTGAAAAAACTGTGTTAATCGAACAAAGAGAGGTATAGACATCAATAATAGATCCATTAATGGATCACTCAACCATAATCAAAGTAAATTGTCATCATAGAGATATTTGCATGGCCTACATAGTTCTAAATGACCAAATTTCCCCTAAACTATAAAACGATGACATTAGCCTATCAATTACCCCTAACAAAATGAATTTCTTGGGCAGGAAATATTTGAGAGCTTCAATGAAAGAGAATTTTGGTACGTAGAACAGGGGAGCATGTCTGGAAGTTCGGCACGTATGGGATCGTTTAGGAGGATCGTGCAGCCTCTTCAGCGTAAAGAGGAGAAGTGGTGGCTGCCAGTTCCTTGTGTTCCTCCCAGCGGGCTCTCTGAGAAATCGAGGAAGCATTTGCGACACAAACGCAATTGCGCAAACCAAATTCATAAAGCCGCCTTGGCCATCAATAGTGGTATTCTTGCTGAAATGGAAATTCCAGACACATACATGGCCTCACTTCCTAAGGTTATTCTAGGATGACACTTCTACTTTTTTAAGTGTTATTGATCTATTAAGTAGGAAGGGTTGAAAAGTAAATGAAAAGAACTGTGGGAAACTATTAAAAGGGTATAATAGTAATTATATCCTATCTTAGCCCACTCTCTGTCTTTCTTTCGACTTTTTTCCCATTTTTAAATATATACAATTTTACTAATCAAAATCATATTATTGATTTTATTTTTCCTACTAACGAAGGAAAATTCATCATTTCTCAAATATCTTATCAGACCAAATGGAATGTAGTCCCTACCCGTTCGTTTGCTAATGTGGAAAACTGGAAAAAACGAAAAGGGGGGAAGGACAAGTGGAAGGAAAGAAGGCTTTACAAAACCTATGTTTTTGTATCACAAAAGAAAAATGGAAGGAAAAGCGGACGACGCATTTTCCTTTCAATCCCACAAAAATGTATCTTTCCGAAAATGGGAGGAAAAGTAAAAGAAAAGAGGGAGTGTAAAGTATTAAGTACTATAGACATTAAATACTACTATATCTTTACAGTAATATATTAATAAACCCAAGCTTTTTTTTAATATAATAGGTAAATAAAAATATTTATTCATATTTTTCCTCTCTTCCAACCAAACACTGAAGCACATGTATAAAGTAATATAGACATTAAATCTAACGCTTCATTTTTCTATGGGGAATGATATTTTTCAGTGTGGAAAAGCAAGTGTAGGAGATTCAATATACCGCAACATGTGGATCCCAGACAAATTCTCACCTCACCATCTTCTTGATTGTCTCGATATAAATTCCGAACATGAAGCTCTTGAGCTCGCAAACCACGTTGAGGCTTCAATGTACACGTGGAGGCGTAAAGCATGCATGAGCCATTCAAAATCATCATGGGAGTTGGTAAAGGATCTCATGTCTGATGCTGACCACAGCGACAAAAACACGGTTTTAGCAGAAAGAGCAGAGAGTTTGTTGTTTTGCCTGAAGCAGAGGTATCCTGAACTTTCGCAAACAACATTGGACACAAGCAAGATCCAGTATAATAGGGTAAGATATAACCTGTTCATCTAATGATTGGCCATGGCTATTTTCTCTCACCTTTTTAGGGGAGGTTAGAGTAAGGGTGCATTCCAATATTCATATACAATAAAACCCTATTGAAGTTTTACAAGGTGATTAACAAACATGTTTTTTCCAATTTTTGCAGGATGTGGGGCAAGCAATCCTAGAAAGCTATTCAAGAGTGTTGGAGGGTTTAGCATTTAACACTGTTGCATGGATTGAAGATGTATTGTATGTCGACAAATCCATGAGAGATCAAGTTGCATAGAAACTACGAGTTATCACTCTCAATCTGAGCTTTTCCATACCCAAATTGTTCACTGAAAGATGAGAAAACTCTTCCCACGACATTGAGCATTCAAATTTTTAGCATGTTCTCTGTACATCATTATCCCCATGACCAAATCCGGCAATTTTGAGCCCTACCCTATCCAATTCTTCTGAATTTAATTACAGGCAGTGATTAGATCATTATGTCATTATCCCCATTATGTCATTTCTGCGTGTATATACAACAGTTCACACATTAAGACCTTAGTTGTTTCCATAGAAAAAGCCAAGTCTGCAGATGGCATGGGAAATCTTGTTTGTGCACTCAAGAGATTTTTCCTTATAATCCCTCCTCTCTTTAGTTAAACTAAATTTTTTTCTTCCAATAAAAATATAGTTTGAATGAATATTACTAAAGTTAATTGACGAGACATGATCCACTTCCACAATAACTCAATAAGCTAATATTGGTTTTCAGATAAGATTCACATATTGAGCCACTTCTTTTACTGAAAAGTGAACAATTATTTAAATCGCCAATATGACAACATTCATAGTTAAATAAAATAAAAAATAAATAAACACCGTCTAATGGTCTATGCTCAATTGTAATTTTTAGGGAGATTCAAATAAAACCCAAAAGAACTTTAACACAGAAGTAGAAAACTACATAGGCAAACTAATTCGTCTAAGCAAGAACATTTAATATCCAGCAACCAAACACGTGTTCCTCTTGTTTCAAATTCAAATTCCACCATTTTATTTATAGTAACAAAGTGAAACTTATATACAATAACGGCAACCAAAGTCAATTTTTTCTTTTCTATACTATAAAAAAAAAAAAAAAAAAAAAGCTACAAAAGAAGGGTGACCACTACAACTCCACAAGAAAATCATATTTAATGGTATGTAAAGTAATTTCACACACTTTGTGTGTAATTGTTATTGGATGTGTTGTAACCGTCAAATCCGTTTGACGGCTAAATGGGGTTTGCTTGTTAACATTAAAGTCCGTGTCAATGTTGTCGATTTTATAATAGGCTATTGGGGTTTGCTTGTTAACATTATTACTAGCATGGTAGATTAAATAACATATTTACATGGATCTATAAATTTAGAGTTTTTTTAATTAATACAACTCAGATCATGTGATTTTAGAGGGTTTCGCATATAGGTTCTATTCAGGGCCGGCTCTAGGCATAGGCGGGTTAGGCCGCCGCCTAGGGCCCCTTCCGGAGAAAAAAATTAGGTATAAAAAAGCAAAATTAGGTGTAAAAAAAAAATTAGTTGTAAAAAAAAGCCTCCCCAAAAAAATTAGTTATGAAAAAAAATTAGAGTAATCACTTAAAAAAGAGCCCCCAAAAATAAATTTGTTCTATTTAAAATAAACTCATACACTAAACGCAACAACAACATAATAAACCACTCACACACACTAAAAAATAAACCCACACAATAAACCCATCATCATAGCCTAACCCAACTGAAACTCAACCCAATCCATTTACTTATTCTACTCTAACCCTAACTCTTCCATTTCTCTCACCCACTTTCTTCTCTCACCTCTTCTTCTTCTCTTCCTCTCTTCTTCTCTCTCTCACACTAGTCTATTTCTCTACTAACCAAAGCAAGAATAAACCCTCTCTTACCCACCCCACCCCCCAAAACCCTTATCCATCCCCCCCCCCCCTTTTTATTGAACTAACCTCATCAAAATAAGGGTTAAAATCTAGGATTTCAATTTCTTCAATTTCGGAAAGTTATGGCTTGATTGGAGATTGTTTGAAGCTTGTTTGTGTAAGTATATATTATTCATTGCTTTGTTACATTCCTACTATATAAATTTGTTTGTTTTACTACTAATATTTTTGTTGTATTTTTTTTTTTTTGTAGATTCCAATTTGTTATTTGGGCATTTACAAATTAAAACTTGAGATTGCTCTCAAATTGGTTACAAATCAAGTTCTATTGTTCCTCTTTAGCGTTTTTCTTTAATATATTGTTTGTCAATATTGTTGAGAATCTTGTGATTTTGTGATTAATTTTTATTTTTACAAATTACACTTGTTGTTGTGTGAATATGTTTACTATAAAATATTCCTCCGGTCACGAAAAAAGAAAAAGACAAAAACAAATTCAAGAAGAAACATCAAAACTAGCGGGTTCACTAAATAAATATTTTAATAAACAAAAAAAAAATAGATTTTGAACATCAAAATATATATAGAAGATTTAGATAATGAAAATGTTGTTGAACATCAAAATTTAGAAGAATTAGATAATGAACAATTAGAAAATGAGCGTGTAGAATTTTTACCATTAGATATTTATGATCCGGCTAATTGAAAAAATATTGATCAAAATTTGATAGACACAATGGTAAAAAAGGTCCAATAAGAGATAATGATATTACTTTTCCTAAAGATATAGAAAATAGGCGTTTTTCTACTATACATTACACTTTTTATTAGAAAAATGGAGAAAAACGTAATAGAGAATGGCTAGTGTACTCACAATCCGAGGATAAGGTTTTTTGCTTTTCTTGTAAGTTGTTAAAAAAGAGTGGAAATAAAACTCAATTAGCAAATGAAGGAGTAGATGATTGGAAAAATATAAGTATACGACTTAGGGGCCATGAAAATAGTAGTGATCAGGTAGATAGTATGACACAATGGCGAGAATTAATATTAAGATTTCAAAAAAATGAAACAATTGACCAAAATATACAAGATCAAATTGATGGTGAAAGAGAAAGAGAAAGATGGAGACAAATATTAACACGAATAATTGCGGCAGTGCAAGCTCTTGCTACAAATAACTTAGCCTTTTGGGGTACTAATGAAAAGAAGAATGGGATTTTTTTAAGTTTCATTGAAAAAATTTCCATATTTGATCCTTTATTGAAAGAACATATTCGGCTTATTATAGATAAAGAAATTTATCATCACTATCTAGGTCATAATATTCAAAATGAGTTAATACCTTTATTAGCGGATGAGATAAAAAAAGTAATAATTCAAATAATTAAAGAATCAAAATATTTTTCGATTATTCTTGATTGTACTCCGGATATAAGTAAAGAAGAACAAATGTCTATCATAATACATTGTGTTGATACTTCAAAAAGTCCAATAAAGATAAAATAATTTTTTTAGGATTTCTAAAGGTAGATGATACAATAAATTTTGATGATTTAATTGATAGTTTTACATCGAAAAATAAGAGAAGAACACATTTTCTTTAAAAAAAATAATAATATAAAGGGCCCCAAATTTATTGTTCGCCTAGGCCCCCTGAAATTTCAGAGACGGCCCTAGTTCTATTAGACATTTATTTGCTCATTCTAGTCCCACGATGTCTTCACCCTACATATAGGTTCTACTCCTAATTTTTTGGATATTTTTTTTCGTAATTATACCCTTTTAAAACCAACCATCCGTAACTTTCTTAAGGGAAAGTTACAAAAGTGGTTGAGCTTTTTTTTTCATTTTATTTTTAATTTTCAAATGATCATATCTTTTAACTCATAAATCTGTTTTTTGTAAAATTATTATTATTGAAATCTCCTCGCCGAGATCTATCAAACAAAATTCATAAAGCCCATAAAATTTCAAAGAAAAAAAATTACACAGACATGCACTAGAAAATGAAATAGTTGTATATCTATGACATTTTTTCAAACAATGATATCTTTGTATTAATATTACACAGACATATATATATATATATATATATATATATATATATATATATTGAAAAAAAGAGACATATTTTAGTTTAACCCATGTAGTCGTCAAACACCCATTTATCCAATATTCTCTTGTTTTTAAAGGTCATGCCAACGGCATTCAATTCCACCCATACTCACCCCAAACCGGAGATCCGGTGGATCCAAACCTCATTTATTCAATATTCTCTTATTTTTATGGGTTCGCGCCAGCGACAACGCATGCCAGTTCTACTCCTTACAAATCGAAAATTGAAATAGTTTTATATCTCTCACATTTTCACAAATTCTCATTAAAATGTCACATTTTCTTGTGAAACGCAGTAAACTTTACTGTATGTACCAGAAAATGAATTTTTTTTATATCCGTTATATTTTTACAAACAGTAATATTTACGGTGTTGAAATAGTTTATATTTGTTCCGATTTTATAAAAAGTAACAATTATTGTGTTGATATTACACAAATAATGAGTTTTACTGTGTTGATCAATTAATATATATATATATATATATATATATATATATAGTAATGCTCTTGTGCGGACCTAACATGTGTTACCTAACGGTGCGCCAAGAAATTATCGCATAAATTATAGGCCTCTCTCTCTCTCTTCTGGGTTCACCACCAGGTGACACATGTCCGGTCCGCATTCTTAAAATACGGACTAGTCCGCACAAGAGCAGGACTGTATATATATATATATATATATATATATATATATATATATATATATTGTAAAAAAGACACATATTTCTAGTTTAACCCATTTAGTCGCTTAAACACTCATTTATCCAATATTATCTTATTTTTGAAGGTCCACGCCAGCGGCACTCCATGCCACCCCTATTCACCCCAAACAGGAGCTCCGGTGGATCCAAACCACGCTTTTATGATATTCTCTTATTTTTAAAGGTCCGCGTTAGCAGCACCCAATCCCCACCACCACCTACGCCCATTGTCGGAGCTCTAACGACCTTAATTAGAGCTCCGGTTTGGAGTGGGTAGGAGTGGCATGGGTGCTGCTGACGCGAACCTTTAAAAATAAGAGAATAATTGATAAATGGGGTTTGGATCTACCGAAGTTTCGGTTTGGGGTGAGTAGGGGTGGCATGGGGTGCCGCTAGCGCAGACCTTCAAAAATAAGAGAATATTGGATAAATGAGTGTTTTAGCAACTAAATGGGTTAAACTAAAAATAGGTGTCTTTTTTACAATATATATTACTGTTTGTGAAAATATCACAGATATAAAACTAATTAATTTTTCGGTGCATATAGTAAAGTTTACTGTGTTCACAAGAAAATGTGACATTTTCATAAGAATTTGTGAAAATGTCACAGATATAAAACAATTTTATTTTACAGTTTGTGGTGGGTAGAACTGGCATGTGTTGCCGCTGTGGGACCTAAAAATAAGAGAATATTGGATAAATGGTTGTTTGAGCGACTAAATTGTTAAACTAAAAATAGGTGTCCTTTTCTCTCTCTCTCTCTCTCTCTCTCTCTCTCTCTCTCTCTCTCTATATATATATATATATATATATATATATATATATATATATATATATATATTATTTGACCCATTTATTTAACTAGTAAATTTTATTATTTGTGTAATATTAACACAAAAATTGTCATTGTTTGTGAAAATGTCATAGATATAAAACTATTTTATTTTTTAGTGCATACAGTAAGGTTTATTCTTTGTGTAATTTTTTTTCTTCAAAATTTTATGGACTTCATGGATCTTGTTTGATAGATCTCGACGAGGAGATTTCAAAAATAGTAATTGTTGCCCAGATTATACTCAAAAGGAGGGGTGAATTGAAATTTTACAAACTTTTAGTCAAATTAAAATTTAATAAAACTTTAAACAATAAATCCAACAATATCTAATAAATGCAACCAACTAATTTAAACAACTAGAAATGCAAATTTTAACACTCTAGGAATATTAAATTAATTTTCGTAGTTAATATTAATTGATATTCTGAAATTAATTATTTAATTCAAAAATAATTATTTTAACCTTAAAATTAATTTTGTCAAATTTCAGAATTAATTTATTTACAAAATAGTGTGCTGAAAATATTAACTCAAGCAAACATCTGCAAATAAATAAATAAAAGTGCGAAAAATAAATGACATCGAAATTTAACGTGGTTCGGCCAAATCCCGGCCTACATCCACGCGCCTAGAGCCGTCATCTCCTTTGTGCTTCACTAAACCCGATCCACTTGCGGGTAGGATCAAACCACCGCGTACAACCGTTTGCAAGCTATCTCCGAGCTTCAAACCTCATGACCCACTTGCGGGTAGGAACCAATCACCGATACAACAATCCGAAGCTTCAATAAAGCTTCAAACAAATCTGAATATTTTTGGTACAATGTAGAATAATGAAACTTCATAAAATACAATTTGTAATCTGCATTTCTTCTTCTTTAATGAGACTTCAATAAATGATGTTGGTGTAGGCACAAGTCTTCGTCTTCAATGATTGATCAGATAATAAATTAATTGCTCTCTTGAATGTGTAGCTGAGTAGTAAAATAAATGCTCTCAATAAATTCTCTAGCTATTAATCATATTCTCATTCTTGTGTCTTCAATGCAGCTCTTGAATATTTAAGATTTCTTCAAAAATAATTGTTAGACACATGCATTTTGAGCATTAAATGCTACTGATTTTCTGAAAATATATGTGATTAAAAGTAGCTTAGTAGATGACCCATATATTTTTTGCAAAAAATATTTTAGTCCAAGAGATAAAAGAAAATCTGATAAAAATAGTTTTTATCAGATTTTCTTTTATCTGATAAAAGAAATTTTTAGTCAAAGAGATAAAAGCAATTTTATCAGATTTGCTTTTATCATAAATGACAAGGTGGTAGCAGGTAATAGTAATCAACTGATAGGTTGGCCGAAAATAAATCTAATTAATGGTAACTGACAATAACCAAATATCCAGTGGGTATAATTTCTAAAATCGAAAGTTATAACTCCTAAGGTAAAAAATCTCAGTCAAATAAATGACAGTGTCGGTGAGTGGTCAAATCTAGAAAGAGCAAATCTCGGTACTGTTCAGATATAGAATACTATAACACTTCATCAACTGCAACTAAAAAACAGTTGGACCGGTCAAATCTCTAGTACACTAGGTACTACTCTTAATTTTTTTTGTGGTTTCCACCAGAGTATCTACTAGCGACTTAGTGACTAATCCCTTCGCTGATTTGTAGGCACCTCGATGAGTGGGACAGCTGGCCCAGAGATTTAAGGCTGCTCCATGCCCAAGGCGGGGATCGAACCCCCGACACTTGGTTAAGGAAGGAAGAGCCCCTTCCGCTCTACCACACCCCCTGAGTTTAGTAATAAATGGGCAAGACCAAAAGTAAAGCTAATGTTCCCAACAGTAAACCCATATAAGGATAATAGGATGCAACGAAGTATATAAACAAGACTTATATATATTGTAGTATGTACGCATGCATGGCCCAAAGATTTTAAGGCAATAGCAGGTAATGCAAGCTACCAAGGTGTCAGCGCGGGTCCAAGGCAGTCCAGCAGGACTGTCACGGATAGAAGTTTTATGTGTTAGCTGATGCCGTATGATGCATGCATCAAAATGAGTATATATAAATAATAAAGTATATAATGTATATAATGTATAACATGTATAGGTGGTCGAATTGTTCAACTCTAGGATGAATAGTACCAAACAGGTACATAACCTATAGGCAGGTAACAAAATTTCGATTTAGGAAGTAATCCAAGGAGATCTAGTGTTACCTAGTCTAAAGAGTATGGTCGAACAACTAATGCACCTATGAGGTCAAATCAAGTTAAGGCTGCAATCCTATATCTCAAAGACATAAGGACGAAAATGAGCTGTCAACTAAAGTAACCAACAATATTGTTAGGAAAATTCAATTTAATCTACAAAATAATTCCAAAAATTATTGAAGAATAAGAAATCCATTTTAAGCAAAAAAAAAAATATTTTCAACAAAAATAATGTAATTTCATTCTAGAAAACTATTTAGACAACCAATCATATTAACACAATTAATATATGCATGAGTGTCTAGTGTGTCAAGTGCAAATGTGCATCACACGTGAATACCTTTACTCGGATATGTCGTTGTGCAGAGTCGAGGCATGTTGAGTCGTGAAAAATAAAACTTACAAAAATGTTATTTGGACTGAATTTTTGACATAAAAATTCTAAACACACTGAGGTGTCAAGCAATTATTGGTTAGTTTTGCGGGTCCACGCCAGTGGGACACCAAAACCAACCAATATGAGACTGCCACATCATTTTGTCCCCAAAAATTCGGTCGATTGTTCGGTTAGTGTAGAAGTGCTCTAAAACTTAACATGAATAGGTATAACTCAGTCAGAATAGATATGTAATCAAGGCAATATGACATAATACAAATATTATATAATATAATAAATATATGTATATAATGATATATGAACAAGATTATATTATAAATATTGTACAATAAGAAATATCTATAGAATAACTTAATAAAAATATGTTTGGAATCATCAAAATCAATATATATGAGATTTCAACTCAAATGTACATTAATTAAATGAATTTATTTAATTAGGGATAAATAATATTTTCGTTAACAGTAATTTTGTGAAAAACGGATTTGTCAATCAAAAGTTATGATCATTTGAAAATTAAAAATAAAACACAAAAAAAGTTCAACCACTTATGTAACTTATCCAAGGAAGCTACGGATGGTTGGTTTTAAAAGGGTATAATTGTGAAAAAAAGTTCCAAAAAGTTAGGAGTAGGACTATATGTAGAGGCAAAACATCGTGGGACTAGAATGAGTAAAAAAATGTCTAAAAGGACCTATATATAATAAACCCTAAAATTTACTGCTTAAATAAATTGGTTAAATAATCTATAAACTCATATATATATATATATATGGGTGTCAATTATTTCCGAACTTCCAATAATTTTTTTTATTTTCGATCCGAATTTTTTCAATTTTGGCACCAATTTAATTTTTTTTATCCGAATTTTTTCGATTTTCGACTTTTACGATATAAATTGGAATGGAATTGGAAATCAAATATAAATTCCGACTTTTCGATTTTCCGTTCCAAAAATTTCGATATCACGCCGATCCGATTTATCCAAAATATTTTCCGAAATAAAAATATTTTTATTCATTTTAATAATTTTTACTCATTAGATTTCCTAATAATCTCACCCTTCATTTAAAACAATCTCACCCATTCATTTAAAATAATCTTAGCCCTTAATTTTTACCTATATAAAAATTCTTTTACCCCCTTCTTTTCTCATTTCTAAACTAATTAGAAAGACCACGCCGCTCTTATTCCTGAATCCTTTCATTTCTAATTCCTCTCACTCAATCAGGTATGATCTCATTCATCTCCGATCTATTAAACACAGTTTTGTAGCTCTATTTGTTAAATGTATCTGAGCCTTCAATTGACTTAACTAGCCATAAATGATTTCATCATCTTTGCTCATTGAAACACAGTATAGTCATCGTATATTTCCTGCATCTTACTGTATCTGTATAACTCTGTAAATAATTATAATTTATGATTGGGATGTCCATGGAATCATAGGGAAAATAACTTAAGTGTTTTCCTTGTATGCTTACTAACATTGGTGTTATTTTTTCTCATATTAATGTGCATTGCTCACTTGGTCTTACCAGGTTCAACTTTTAAGCTTATCATCAATACTCAATATTCCTTGAAATTGACACTTGTATGGAAATAAAGACTACCCTCACCCCCAGAAAAGTGGAATAAAAAAAATTGATAATTTTGCATTTACGATATTATCCGAAAAAGATAAAACTAATATTTTCGATTTTTCCTAATTTTTTCCGAATAAAAAAATATCCAAAAATTCCGAAATCGCCGACATGGAAAAGAAATTGACTTTTTCAATTTTGGAAAGGATTTTAAAATTTCGAAAATTTTGGAAAATTTTTCGAACACCCTATTTCGATTAGATCCGGCCGAAACAGACCCATATATATATATATATATATATATATATATATATATATATATATATATATATTGAAAACAAGACACCTATTTTTATTTTAACTCATTTAGTCGCTCAAACACCCATTTATCCAATATTCTTTTATTTTTGAAGCTCCGCGCCAGCGCGACCCCATGCCACCCCTACTCACCCCAAACCGGAGATCTGGTGAATCCAAACCGCATTTATCCAATATTCTCTTACTTTTATAGGTCCGCGGCAGCGGCAACGCATTACAGCTCTACCTACGACAAACTGAAAAATGAAATAATTTTATATCTGTGACATTTTTGGGAAATATGACTATGTGATAATTGATTAAATTTATTCGCAAGTTTCCAATTCGGCACACTTATTTAATTAGAGTCTATTTTTAAACCAAATTAATGCAGCCCCTAAACATGCATCTAAATGTGCGTGTGTCAACCCATAAATAAATAAAGCACGTGACACAAATATTCCGAAAAAATCCCCCAAATGGGCAAAACCTTTTATCTTTACTATAATTTGTAAGAGAACGGCTTATACGGATTACAATGAAAATATGTGACACAGAAATACCCTCGGGTGTCAGTTCTGTTGTCGGCGGCTGGAACTATCCCTTTCCAGGAGGATAGCAATGAAGAAGAGAGCGGTTTCCTCACAAATTACGTCTGGAATTTTCCCTTTCCAAGAGGGAAGCAATGAAGAAGAAGACGTCTTCTCCAAAAGATGTGAACTTTATAAGGACTCCCTCCACAATAGCACGCAACTGTTGGTTGTAGAGTTTTACCACAAAGTATGAACACAAACAAAATATGTTCTTGGGTTCCACAAAATAATTCATATAAAAGTAATTGGGATTTTGTGAATTAAAAACAAAACATTTGCACCCTTAAAATTGTTGGAGAAAAACTTTCTTCCAAAAGGCATTGAATTAAATCTGGGCAGATACACAAAAGTTTCAAAAGAATAAGACTCTTTAATTCTGAAACTGTTCTCCACGTCTAAAAGCAAAGGCTGACATTCCTTTTTATAGAAAATTTGAGTCGGTCAAAGATAAGGATGAAGTCAGACAAAAAGTCATCTCGCTTGAACGAGAATGACATCTCGCGCGAACGAGATCGCATGTCTTTCAAACGACTACGCGCGACTTTCCATTATCGTTCGGACGAGATTGACATCTCACTTGAACGACCTTGGTGTCGAAATCGAGGTACATTAACTGCTGAAGCAGTTTTTCACAAATAATTATAAAACCTCTTTAAAAACATTTTTATATAAAAGTTTTTTAAAACCTTTTTAAAAATATCCCAACACTCTTAATAATAAATGTAAATGAAACTTTAAAACAGTATCTTACCAAAGTTCATATTGTTGGGCTTGAATGTTGAAGGCAACTGATAATTCGGATCCGTCTTTTGTAGATACAATCTTCACAATTTTTCAACGACTTGTAGTGGTATACAACATAATTCATTGTGACGGACTTATTAAAAATATGTCCTTACAAATCTCCCCTTATGTCTATGCCGATACATACATAAAAACATCCGAATTAGCAAAAATAAAAAAAATGCCTATACAAATCTACCCTCCCATAAATCCCAAAACAGAAAAGGTAACATTTGCAAGTTCTCAAATTTTTCTTCAACATCAAAACTCTCAAAGCTTTTCTCATCTAGGTGTGCAACATCATGATCTTCAATCTTTGTACCTACACACAAGAGATAAAGCAAAATACCTTCGTGATGCATCGAGTTTGAAATGAGAAAGAATAAAGCATTAATAATCAAATCCCCCACATAATTCAAAAACCTCCCATGACATGATAATTCTTTCTCCCCCTTTTTATGATGTCCCCAAATAGACAAATAAGAAGAAAAAATCGAAACATGGAGTGTCACCACAAAATGCATAGCAAACAAAGATCAAGCTACACGCATGCAAAGGTATTTCCCACAAACATCCACAAACTATTTTTTATTTTTCAAAATTTTTTATACAAAAATAGGATACAGAAAAATCACACCATGGATTTAAACTCAAACAACCAAGTAATGGAAATGGAATGTATGGGTGTGAACACATTCGATAGGTAAATAAACTCAATCAATCGTATGTGCACGATGCATACGTGTACCCCTAACGAATGAGCATCAAAAGTATCCTTAGGTGAAATTTTTTTTTGAATTTGAATGACATCGTCTTATACAAATCAACAAATCAAAGTCAAATGATTTCCACACCAATAACGTCCAAAACTATTTAGCGTTTTTCAAGATTTTCAAGGACGTGCAAACCCGTTTGAAGTCTCCAACCAAACACCCTCATATATATTTTCTTTTTAGAAGCAATCTAAATTCTCAAACTTTCGAGAATTGGTGCAAAAACCTAAATGGCCCATAATTGGCATGAATTTCTTTTTATTGCCTTTAAATTTTTCGGGCTCTTTTAAACCTCTTTGGAGCCTGGATAATAAAATTCCTCCATTTTTTAGGTCCAATTTAATGGTGGCTTAGTATTCGCAAAGGCAAAATGAACCTTTCGCAGCCCTTCCCCGTTATTTAAACAAAGCACACAAACTCACAAAACGGTTTTTATATGCACAATTTTCTTATCAAAATTTATTGCGCTTGGTTCGTTTTAAGGATATGATTGAAGTGAAAACACCCAACCAATATATGATAAGACAAGCATAAAAATCAAACAAATCCGTGCATGTGTGCAATAAAGGAAACATGACTCAAACTTGGAGGAAGTAACACTAAATTACATCTCAATGATTCCAAACATTATAAAGCACAAGGATGAATTGACCCATTGTCTCAAAAACTATCAAATAGTCACATGAAAATAATGGAATGATGTTGTGACTCGGTTATCCAAAGTGTCCATCCATAAACGGTGCAAACAAAAAACAAAAATCTTTTTGTATTTTTAAAAAAATTTATCAAAAACAAAAATTAATACAAAAAGTACATGTCACAACGCTAGTAAAAATATATCAAAAAACATAACTAGCGTATGACAAACATGCAAACACAATCATCTATATGATATGGCAAGAGAAGAATCATGTGCAAGAAAACGAACACAAAGCAACCAAACACGCTCGTCAATAGCTTTTAAACTAGATTTCATGCGAGCTTTCCAATAGGCATAATTATTCCCATAAAAATAGGCACCTTATTAAATGAACGTTCCATTGGAAAATTGCGATTTTTCACAAAACAGATTTTTCAAAAAAAATCAATATCACACAAATTTTGCGGAAAATAGGAATACGCAATAAATTAGTGCAACCTGCTCTGATACCAATTTGTAGAGTGCGACTGTGTGATAATTGATTAAATTTATTCGCAAGTTTCCAATTCGGTACACTTATTTAATTAGAGTCTATTTTTAAACCAAATTAATCCATCTCCTAAACATGCATCTAAGTGTGCGTGTGTCAACCCATAAATAAATAAAGCATGTGACAAAAATATTCCAAAAAAATCCCCCAAAGGGGCAAAACCTTTTATTTTCACTATAATTTGTAAGAGAACGGATTTCACGGATTATAATGAAAATGTGTGACACAGAAATACCCTCGGGTGTCGGTTCTGTTGTCGGCAGCTGGAACTATCCCTTTCCAGGAGGGCAGTAATGAAGAAGAGAGCGGCTTCCTCACAAATTACAGCTGGAATTTTTCCTTTCCAGTAGGGAAGCAATGATGAAGAAGATGACTTCTCCACAAGATGTGAACTTTATAAGGACTCCCTCCACAATAGCACGCAACTGTCGGTTGTAGATTTTTACCACAAAGTATGAACAAAAACAAAATATGTTCTTGGATTCCACAAAACAATTCACATAACAGTGATTGGGATTTTGTGAATTAAAAACAAAACATTTGAACCCTTTAAATTGTTGGAGAAAAACTTTCTGCCAAAAGGTATTGTATTAAATCTGGGCAGATACACAAAAGTTTCAAAAGAATAAGACTCTTTAATTCAAAAACTGTTCTCCACGTCTATAAGCAAACGCTAACATTCCTTTTTATAGTAAATTTGAGTCGGTCAAAGATAAGGATGAAGTCAGATAAAAAGTCATCTCGCGCGAACGAGATTTCGTGTCGTTCGAACGACAACGCGCGACTTCCCATTGTCGTTCGAGCGAGATTGAGATCTCGGTTGAACGACCTTGGCGTCAAAACCGAGGTACGTTAACTGCTGAAGCAGTTTTCCACAAATAATTATAAAACCTCTTTAAAAGCATTTTTATATAAAAGCTTTTAAAACCTTTTTAAAAATATCGCAACACTCTTAATATGAAATGTAAATGAAACTTTAAAACAGTATCTTACCAATGTTCATATTGTTGGGCTTGAATGTTGAGGGCAACTGATAATTCAGATCCGTCTTTTGTAGATGCAATCTTCACAATTTTTCGACGACTTGTAGCGGTATACGACATATTAATTGTGACGGACTTATTAAAAATATGTCCTCACAAATCTCTCCCTATGTCTATGCCGGTACATACATAAAAACATTCCAATTATCAAAAACAAAAAAATGCCTATACAAATCTACCCTCCCATGAATCCCAAAATTGAAAAGGTAACATTTGCAAGTTCTCAAAATTTTCTTCAACATCAAAACTCTCAAAGATTTTGTCATCAGGGTGTGCAACATCATGATCTTCAATCTTTGTACCTACACACATGAGATAAAGAAAAATACCTTTGTGACGCATCGAGTTTGAAATGATATAAGAATAAAGCATTAATAATCAAATCTCCCCCATAATGCCAAAACCTCCCATAACATGATAATTCTTTCTCCCCCTTTTTATGATGTCCCCAAATAGACAGATAAGAAGAAAAAATCAAAACATGGAGTGTCACGACAAAATGCATAGCAAACAAAGATCAAGCTACGCGCATGCAAAGGTATGTCCCATAAACATCCACATACTATTTTTGATTTTTCAAATTTTTTTATACAAAAATAGGATACAAAAAAATCACAACATGAATTTAAACTCAAACAACCAAGTCATGGAAATAGAATGTATTGGTGTGAACACATTCGATAGGTAAATAAACTCAATCAATCATATGTGCACGATGCATACGTGTACCCCTAACGAATGAGCATCAAAAGTATCATTAGGTGTAAAAATTTGTTGAATTTAAATGACATCGTCTTATACAAATCAACAAATCAAAGTGAAATGATTTCCACACCAATAACGTCCAAAACTATTTAGCGCTTTTCAAGATTTTCAAGGACGTGCAAACCCGTTTGAAATCTCCAACCAAACACTCTCATATATATTTGCTTTTTAGAGGTAATCTAAATTCTCAAACTTTCGAGAATTGGTGCAAAAACCTAAATGGCCCATAAATGGCATGAATTTCTTTTTATTGCCTTTAAATTTTTCGGGCTCTTTTAAACCTCTTTGGACCCCGGATAATAAAAAATTTCCATTTTTTAGGTCCAATTTAACGGTGGCTTAGTATTCACAAAGGCAAAATGAACCTTTGGCAGCCCTTCCCCATTTTTTAAACAAAGCACACAAACTCACAAAACGGTTTTTATATGCACAATTTTCTTATCAAAATTTATCGCGCTTGGTTCGTTTTAAGGACATAATTGAAGTGAAAACACACAACCAACATTTGATAAGACAAGCACAATAATCAAACAAATCCGGCATGTGTGCAATAAAGGAAACATGAGTCGAACTTGTAGGAAGTAACACTAAATTACATCTCAATGATTCCAAACATTATAAAGCACAAGGATGAATTGACCTATTGTCTCAAAACACTATCAAATAGTCACATGAAAATAATGGAATGATATTGTGACTCGGTCATCCAAAGTGTCCATCCATAAATGGTGCAAACAAAAAACAAAAATCCTTTTGTATTTTTCAAAAATTTTATCAAAAACAAAAATTAATACCAAAAGTACATGTCACAACGCTAGTAAAAATATATCAAAAAACATAACTAGCGTTTGACAAACATGCAAACACAATCATCTATATGATATGGCAAGAGAAGAATCATGTGCAAGCAAACGAACACAAAGCAACCAAACACGCTCGTCAATAACTTTTAAACTAGATTTCATGCGAGCTTTCCAATAGGCATAATTATTCCCATAAAAAATAGGCACCTTATTAAATGAACGTTTTCAAAAAAAAATCAATATCACACAAATTTTGCGGAAAATAGGAATACGCAATAAATTAGTGCAACCTGCTCTGATACCAATTTGTAGAGTGCGACTGTGTGATAATTGATTAAATTTATTCGCAAGTTTCCAATTCGGCACACTTATTTAATTAGAGTCTATTTTTAAACCAAATTAATCCAGTCCCTAAACATGCATCTAAGTGTGCGTGTGTCAACCCATAAATAAATCAAGCCTGTGACACAAATATTCAAGAAAAATCCCCCAAAGGGGAAAAACCTTTTATTTTCACTATAATTTGAAAGAGAACGGCTTACACGAATTACAATAAAAATATGTGACACAGAAATACCCTCGGGTTTCGGTTCTGTTGTCGGCGGCTGGAACTATCCCTTTCCATGAGGGCACCAATGAAGAAGAGAGCGGCTTCCTCATAAATTACGGCTGGAATTTTCCCTTTCTAGGAGGGCAGCAATGAAGAATAAGACGACTTCTCCACAAGATGTGAACTTTATAAGGACTCCCTCCACAATAGCACGCAACTGTCGGTTGTAGAGCTTTACCACAAAGAATGAACAAAAACAAAATATGTTCTTGGGTTCCACAAAACAATTCACAGAAAAGTAATTGGGATTTTGTGAATTAAAAAAAAACATTTGAACCCTTAAAATTGTTGGAGAAAAACGTTCTGCCAAAAGGTATTGAATTAAATCTGGTCAGATACACAAAAGTTTCAAAAGAATAAGACTCTTTAATTCTAAAACTGTTCTCCACATCTAAAAGCAAAGGCTGACATTCCTTTTTATAGGAAATTTGAGTCGGTCAAAGATATGGATGAATTCAGACAAAAAGTCATCTCGCTTGAACGAGAATGACATCTCGCGGGAATGATATCGCGTGTCGTTCGAACGACTACCCCTGACTTTTCAGTATCGTTCGAACGAGATTGAGATCTCTCTTGAACGACCTTGGCATCGAAACCGAGGTACGTTAACTGCTAAAGCAGTTTTTCACAAATAATTATAAAACCTCTTTAAAAATATTTTTATATAAAAGCTTTTTAAAACCTTTTTAAAAATATCCCAACACTCTTAATATGAAATGTAAATGAAACTTTAAAACAGTATCTTACCAAAGTTAATATTGTTGGGCTTGAATGTTGAAGGCAACTGATAATTCGGATCCGTCTTTTGTAGATGCAATCTTCATAATTCTTCAACGACTTGTAGCGGTATACGACATATTAATTGTGACGGACTTATTAAAAATATGTCCTTACAAATCTCTCCCTATGTTTATGCCGGTACATACATAAAAATATTCGAATTATCAAAAATAAAAAAATGCCTATACAAATCTACCCTCCCATGAATCCCAAAATTGAAAAGGTAACATTTGCAAGTTCTCAAAATTTTCTTCAACATCAAAACTCTCAAAGATTTTGTCATCAGGGTGTGCAACATCATGATCTTCAATCTTTGTACCTACACACATGAGATAAAGAAAAATACCTTCGTGATGCATCGAGTTTGAAATGATATAAGAATAAAGCATTGATAATGAAATCTCCCCCATAATGCAAAAACCTCCCATAACATGATAACTCTTTGTCCCCCTTTTTATGTTGTCCCCAAATAGACAGATAAGAAGAAAAAAATCAAAACATGGAGTGTCACGACAAAATTCATAGCAAACAAAGATTAAGCTACGCGCATGCAAAGGTATGTCCCATAAACATCCACAAACTATTTTTGATTTTTCAAATTTTTTTATACAAAAATAGGATACAAAAAAATCACAACATGGATTTAAACTCAAACAACCAAGTCATGGAAATGGAATGTATGGGCGTGAACACATTCAATAGGTAAATAAACTCAATTAATCATATGTGCACGATGCATACGTGTACCCCTAACGAATGAGCATCAAAAGTATCCTTAGGTGTAAAAATTTGTTGAATTTAAATGACACCGTCTTATACAAATCAACAAATCAAAGTGAAATGATTTCCACACCAATAACGTCCTAAACTATTTAGCGCTTTTCAAGATTTTCAAGGACGTTCAAACCCGTTTAAAATCTCCAACCAAACACCCTCATATATATTTGCTTTTTAGAGGTAATCTAAATTCTCAAACTTTGGAGAATTGGCGTAAAAACCTAAATGGCCCATAATTGGCATGAATTTCTTTTTATTGCCTTTAAATTTTTTGGGCTCTTTTAAACCTCTTTCGATCCCGGGTATAAAATTCCTCCATTTTTTAGGTCCAATTTAACGGTGGCTTAGTATTCGCAAAGGCAAAATGAACCTTTTGCAGCCCTTCCCCGTTTTTTAAACAAAGAACACAAACTCACAAAACGATTTTTATATGCACAATTTTCTTATCAAAATTTATTGCGCTTGGTTCGTTTTAAGGACATAATTGAAGTTTAAAAAACTAACCAACATTTGATAAGACAAGCACAGTAATCAAACAAATCCGTGCATGTGTGCAATAAAGGAAACATGAGTCAAACTTGCAGAAAGTAACACTAAATTACATCTCAATGATTCCGAACATTTTAAAGCACAAGGATGAATTGACCTATTGTCTCAAAACACTATCAAATAGTCACATGAAAATAATAGAATGATGTTGTGACTCGGTCATCCAAAGTGTCCATCCATAAACGGTGCAAATAAAAAACAAAAATCATTTTGTATTTTTCAAAAAATTTATCAAAAACAAAAATTAATACAAAAAGTAAATGTCACAACGCTAGTAAAAATATATCAAAAAACATAACTAGCGTATGACAAACATGCAAACACAATCATCTATATGATATGGAAAGAGAAGAATCATGTGCAAGCAAATGAACACAAAACAACCGAACACGCTCGCCAATAGCTTTTAAACTAGATTTCATACGAGCTTTCTAATAGGCATAATTATTCCCATAAAAAATAGGCACCTTATTAAATGAACGTTCCATTGGAAAATTGCGATTTTTCACAAAACAGATTTTTAAAAAAAAATCAATATCACACAAATTTTGCGAAAAATAGGAATACGCAAGAAATTATCACAACCTGCTCTGATACCAATTTGTAGAGTGCGACTGTGTGATAATTGATTAAATTTATTCGCAAGTTTCCAATTCGACACACTTATTTAATTAGAGTCTATTTTTAAACCAAATTAATCCAGCCCCTAAACATGCATCTAAGTGTGTGTGTGTCAACCCATAAATAAAGCATGTGACACAAATATTCATGAAAAATCCCCCAAAGGGGCAAACCCTTTTATTTTCACCATAATTTGAAAGAGAACGGCTTACACGGGTTACAATGAAAATATGTGACACAGAAATACCCCCGGGTGTCGGTTCTGTTGTCGACGGCTGGAACTATCCCTTTCCAGGTGGGCAGCAATGAAGAAGAGAGCGGCTTCCTCACAAATTACAGCTGGAATTTCCCCTTTCCAGGAGGGAAGAAATGAAGAAGAAGACGGCTTCTCCACAAGATGTGAACTTTATAAGGACTCCCTCCACAATAGCACACAACTGTCGGTTATAGAGTTTCCCCACAAAGTATGAACAAAAACAAAATATGTTCTTGGGTTCCACAAAACAATTCACATAAAATTAATTGAGATTTTGTGAATTAAAAACAAAACATTTGAACCCTTTAAATTTTTGGAGAAAAACTTTCTGCCACAAGGTATTGAATTAAATCTGGGCAGATACACAAACGTTTCAAAAGAATAAGACTCTTTAATTTTGAAACTGTTCTCCACATCTAAAAGCAAAGGCTGACATTCCTTTTTATAGGAAATTTGAGTCGGTCAAAGATAAGGATGAAGTCAGACAAAAAGTCATCTCGCTCGAACGAGAATGACATCTCGTGCAAACGAGATTTCGTGTCGTTCGAACGACTACGCACGACTTCCTATTGTCGTTCGAGCGAGATTGAGATCTCGCTTGAACGACCTTGGCGTCAAAACCGAGGTACGTTAACTGCTGAAGCAGTTTTCCACAAATAATTATAAAACCTCTTTAAAAGCATTTTTATATAAAAGCTTTTTAAAACCTTTTTAAAAATATCGCAACACTCTTAATATGAAATGTAAATGAAACTTTAAAACAGTATCTTACCAAAGTTCATATTGTTGGGCTTGAATGTTGAGGGCAACTGATAATTCAGATCCGTCTTTTGTAGATGCAATCTTCACAATTCTTCGACGACTTGTAGCGGTATACGACATATTAATTGTGACGGACTTATTAAAAATATGTCCTCACAAATCTCTCCCTATGTCTATGCCGGTACATACATAAAAACATTCCAAATATCAAAAACAAAAAAATGCCTATACAAATCTACCCTCCCATGAATCCCAAAATTGAAAAGGTAACATTTGCAAGTTCTCAAAATTTTTTCTTCAACATCAAAACTCTCAAAGATTTTGTCATCAAGGTGTGCAACATCATGATCTTCAATCTTTGTACCTACACACATGAGATAAAGAAAAATACCTTTGTGACGCATCGAGTTTGAAATGATATAAGAATAAAGCATTAATAATCAAATCTCCCCCATAATGCCAAAACCTCCCATAACATGATAATTCTTTCTCCCCCTTTTTATGATGTCCCCAAATAGACAGATAAGAAGAAAAAATCAAAACATGGAGTGTCACGACAAAATGCATAGCAAACAAAGATCAAGCTACGCGCATGCAAAGGTATGTCCCATAAACATCCACATACTATTTTTGATTTTTCAAACTTTTTTATACAAAAATAGGATACAAAAAAATCACAACATGAATTTGAACTCAAACAACCAAGTCATGGAAATAGAATGTATTGGTGTGAACACATTCGATAGGTAAATAAACTCAATCAATCATATGTGCACGATGCATACGTGTACCCCTAACGAATGAGCATCAAAAGTATCCTTAGGTGTAAAAATTTGTTGAATTTAAATGACATCGTCTTATACAAATCAACAAATCAAAGTGAAATGATTTCCACACCAATAACGTCCAAAACTATTTAGCGCTTTTCAAGATTTTCAAGGACGTGCAAACCCGTTTGAAATCTCCAACCAAACACCCTCATATATATTTTCTTTTTAGAGGTAATCTAAATTCTCAAACTTTGGAGAATTGGTGCAAAAACCTAAATGGCCCATAAATGGCATGAATTTCTTTTTATTGCCTTTAAATTTTTCGGGCTCTTTTAAACCTCTTTGGACCCCGGATAATAAAAGATTTCCATTTTTTAGGTCCAATTTAACGGTGGATTAGTATTCGCAAAGGCAAAATGAACCTTTGGCAGCCCTTCCCCATTTTTTAAACAAAGCACACAAACTCACAAAACGGTTTTTATATGCACAATTTTCTTATCAAAATTTATCGCGCTTGGTTCGTTTTAAGGACATAATTGAAGTGAAAACACCCAACCAACATTTGATAAGACAAGCACAATAATCAAACAAATCCGTGCATGTGTGCAATAAAGGAAACATGAGTCGAACTTGTAGGAAGTAACACTAAATTACATCTCAATGATTCCAAACATTATAAAGCACAAGGATGAATTGACCTATTGTCTCAAAACACTATCAAATAGTCACATGAAAATAATGGAATGATATTGTGACTCGGTCATCCAAAGTGTCCATCGATAAACGGTGCAAACAAAAAACAAAAATCCTTTTGT
The DNA here is from genome assembly GCA_949130495.1 of Sambucus nigra. Taxonomy (NCBI): domain Eukaryota; kingdom Viridiplantae; phylum Streptophyta; class Magnoliopsida; order Dipsacales; family Adoxaceae; genus Sambucus; species Sambucus nigra. The sequence goes on along the minus strand of OX422221.1, from coordinate 214,831,269 downwards.
ATTTTTCAAAAATTTTATCAAAAACAAAAATTAATACAAAAAGTACATGTCATAACGCTAGTAAAAATATATCAAAAAACATAACTAGCGTTTGACAAACATGCAAACACAATCATCTATATGATATGGCAAGAGAAGAATCATGTGCAAGCAAACGAACACAAAGCAACCAAACACACTCGTCAATAGCTTTTAAACTAGATTTCATGCGAGCTTTCCAATAGGCATAATTATTCCCATAAAAAATAGGCACCTTATTAAATGAACGTTCCATTGGAAAATTGCGATTTTTCACAAAACTGATTTTTCAAAAAAAAATCAATATCACACAAATTTTGCGGAAAATAGGAATACGCAATAACTTAGTGCAACCTCCTCTGATACCAATTTTTAGAGTGCGACTGTGTGATAATTGATTAAATTTATTCGCAAGTTTCCAATTCGGCACACTTATTTAATTAGAGTCTATTTTTAAACCAAATTAATCTAGCCCCTAAACATGCATCTAAGTGTGCGTGTGTCTACCCATAAATAAATCAAGCATGTGACACAAATATTCAGGAAAAATCCCCCAAAGGTGCAAAACCTTTTATTTTCACTATAATTTGAAAGAGAACGGCTTACACAAATTACAATAAAAATATGTGACACAGATATACCCTCGGGTGTCGATTCTGTTGTCGGCGGCTGGAACTATCCCTTTCCAGGAGGGCACCAACGAAGAAGAGAGCGGCTTCCTCATAAATTACGGCTGGAATTTTCCCTTTCCAGGAGGGCAGCAATGAAGAAGAAGACGACTTCTCCACAAGATGTGAACTTTATAAGGACTCCCTCCACAATAGCACGCAACTGTCGGTTGTAGAGTTTTACCACAAAGTATGAACAAAAAAAAAATATGTTCTTGGGTTCCACAAAACAATTCACAGAAAAGTAATTGGGATTTTGTGAATTAAAAAAAAAACATTTGAACCCCTAAAATTGTTGGAGAAAAACGTTCTGCCAAAAGGTATTGAATTAAATCTGGTCAGATACACAAAAGTTTCAAAAGAATAAGACTCTTTAATTCTAAAACTGTTCTCCACATCTAAAAGCAAAGGCTGACAGTCCTTTTTATAGGAAATTTGAGTCGGTCAAAGATATGGATGAATTCAGACAAAAAGTCATCTCGCTTGAACGAGAATGACATCTCGCACGAATGAGATCGCGTGTCGTTCGAACGACTACCCCTGACTTTTCAGTATCGTTCGAACGAGATTGAGATCTCTCTTGAACGACCTTGGCATCGAAACCGAGGTACGTTAACTGCTAAAGCAGTTTTTTCACAAAAAATTATAAAACCTCTTTAAAAATATTTTTATATAAAAGCTTTTTAAAAATATCCCAACACTCTTAATATGAAATGTAAATGAAACTTTAAAACAGTATCTTACCAAAGTTCATATTGTTGGGCTTGAATGTTGAAGGCAACTGATAATTCGGATCCGTCTTTTGTAGATGCAATCTTCACAATTCTTCGACGACTTGTAGCGGTATACGACATATTAATTGTAACGGACTTATTAAAAATATGTCCTTACAAATCTCTCCCTATGTCTATGCCGGTACATACATAAAAACATTCGAATTATCAAAAATAAAAAAATGCCTATACAAATCTACCCTCCCATGAATCCCAAAATTGAAAAGGTAACATTTGCAAGTTCTCAAAATTTTCTTCAACATCAAAACTCTCAAAGATTTTGTCATCAGGGTGTGCAACATCATGATCTTCAATCTTTGTACCTACACACATGAGATAAAGAAAAATACCTTCGTGATGCATCGAGTTTGAAATGATATAAGAATAAAGCATTGATAATGAAATCTCCCCCATAATGCAAAAACCTCCCATAACATGATAACTCTTTGTCCCCCTTTTTATGTTGTCCCCAAATAGACAGATAAGAAGAAAAAATCAAAACATGGAGTGTCACGACAAAATGCATAGCAAACAAAGATTAAGCTACGCGCATGCAAAGGTATGTCCCATAAACATCCACAAACTATTTTTGATTTTTCAAATTTTTTTATACAAAAATAGGATACAAAAAAATCACAACATGGATTTAAACTCAAACAACCAAGTCATGGAAATGGAATGTATGGGCGTGAACACATTCGATAGGTAAATAAACTCAATCAATCATATGTGCACGATGCATACGTGTACCCCTAACGAATGAGCATCAAAAGTATCCTTAGGTGTAAAAATTTGATGAATTTAAATGACACCGTCTTATACAAATCAACAAATCAAAGTGAAATGATTTCCACACCAATAACGTCCTAAACTATTTAGCGCTTTTCAAGATTTTCAAGGACGTTCTAACCCGTTTAAAATCTCCAACCAAACACCCTCATATATATTTGCTTTTTAGAGGTAATCTAAATTCTCAAACTTTGGAGAATTGGTGTAAAAACCTAAATGGCCCATGATTGGCATGAATTTCTTTTTATTGCCTTTAAATTTTTCGGGCTCTTTTAAACCTCTTTCGATCCCGGATAATAAAATTCCTCCATTTTTTAGGTCCAATTTAACGGTGGCTTAGTATTCGCAAAGGCAAAATGAACATTTTGCAGCCCTTCCCCGTTTTTTAAACAAAGAACACAAACTCACAAAATGATATTTATATGCACATTTTTCTTATCAAAATTTATTGCGCTTGGTTCGTTTTAAGGACATAATTGAAGTGAAAAAACTAACCAACATTTGATAAGACAAGCACAATAATCAAACAAATCCGTGCATGTGTGCAATAAAGGAAACATGAGTCAAACTTGCAGAAAGTAACACTAAATTACATCTCAATGATTCCGAACATTTTAAAGCACAAGGATGAATTGACCTATTGTCTCAAAACACTATCAAATAGTCACATGAAAATAATAGAATGATGTTGTGACTCGGTCATCCAAAGTGTCCATCCATAAACGGTGCAAATAAAAAACAAAAATCATTTTGTATTTTTCAAAAAATTTATCAAAAACAAAAATTAATACAAAAAGTAAATGTCACAACGCTAGTAAAAATATATCAAAAAACATAACTAGCGTATGACAAACATGCAAACACAATCATCTATATGATATGGAAAGAGAAGAATCATGTGCAAGCAAACGAACACAAAACAACCGAACACGCTCGCCAATAGCTTTTAAACTAGATTTCATACGAGCTTTCTAATAGGCATAATTATTCCCATAAAAAATAGGCACCTTATTAAATGAACGTTCCATTGGAAAATTGCGATTTTTCACAAAACAGATTTTTAAAAAAAAATCAATATCACACAAATTTTGCGAAAAATAGGAATACGCAAGAAATTATCACAACTTGCTCTGATACCAATTTGTAGAGTGCGACTGTGTGATAATTGATTAAATTTATTCGCAAGTTTCCAATTCGACACACTTATTTAATTAGAGTCTATTTTTAAACCAAATTAATCCAGCCCCTAAACATACATCTAAGTGTGTGTGTGTTAACCCATAAATAAATAAAGCATGTGACACAAATATTCATGAAAAATCCCCCAAAGGGGCAAAACCTTTTATTTTCACTATAATTTGAAAGAGAACGGCTTACACGGGTTACAATGAAAATATGTGACACAGAATTACCCTCGGGTGTCGGTTATGTTGTCGACGGCTGGAACTATCCCTTTCCAGGAGGGCAGCAATGAAGAAGAGAGCGGATTCCTCACAAATTATAGCTGGAATTTCCCCTTTCCAGGAGGGAAGCAATGAAGAAGAAGACGGCTTCTCCACAAGATGTGAACTTTATAAGGACTCCCTCCACAATAACACGCAACTGTCGGTTGTAGAGTTTCCCCACAAAGTATGAACAAAAACAAAATATGTTCTTGGATTCCACAAAACAATTCACATAAAAGTAATTGAGATTTTGTGAATTAAAAACAAAACATTTGAACCCTTTAAATTGTTGGAGAAAAACTTTCTGCCACAAGGTATTGAATTAAATCTGGGCAGATACACAAACGTTTCAAAAGAATAAGACTCTTTAATTCTGAAACTGTTCTCCACATCTAAAAGCAAAGGCTGACATTCCTTTTTATAGGAAATTTGAGTCGGTCAAAGATAAGGATGAAGTCAGACAAAAAGTCATCTCGCTCGAACGAGAATGACATCTCGTGCAAACGAGATCGCGTGTCGTTCGAACGACTACGCGTGACTTCCCATTGTCGTTCGAGCGAGATTGAGATCTCGCTTGAACGACCTTGGCATTGAAACCGAGGTACGTTAACTACTGAAGCAGTTTTTCACAAATCATTATAAAACCTCTTTAAAAACATTTTTATATAAAAGATTTTTAAAACCTTTTTAAAAATATCCCAACACTCTTAATATGAAATGTAAATGAAACTTTAAAACAGTATCTTATCAAAGTTCATATTATTAGGCTTGAATGTTGAAGGAAACTGTTAATTCGAATCCGTCTTTTGTAGATGCAACCTTCACAATTCTTCGACGACTTGTAGCGGTATATGACATAATTAATTGTGACGGACTTATTAAAAATATGTCCTTATAATTTTCACAAATTCTTTTGAAAATGTCACATTTTCTTGTGAACACAGTAAACTTTACTGTATGCAACGAAATTTCAGTAGTCAGAGAGTTTGTAGATATTTTGCAGGAGATACCAGGCTTGTCGTCGAGTCGAGAGATCTAGTTCATTATTGATTTAGTGCCTAGGACTACGCCAATTGCACGAGCGCCATACCGTATGGATCCTTTGGAGATGCGGGAGTTACGAGACCAAATTCAGTAACTTCTAGGGCAAGGTTTTATACGGCGGAGTATGTCATCGTGGGGTACCCCGTGTTATTTGTGAAGAAGAGGGATCCTTCCCTTCGATTGTGCGTAGATTATCGAGAGCTGATTAAGGTGACGATATAAAATAAATACCCGTTACCTCGTGTCGATGATTTATTTGATCAATTGGGAGGGGAAGCGTACTTTTCTAAAATATATTTGAGATCGGGGTATCACCCTCTATGTATTAGAGAGCATCATGTCTCTAAGACTTCATTTTTGACCTGTTATGGATCTTATGAGTTTTTGGTTATGCCATTTGGACTAACAAACGCCCCTGCAGTGTTCATGGATCTGATGAACGGGGTCTTTCGAGACATTTTGGACCAGTTTGTGATTGTGTTCATTGATGATATTCTGGTCTATTCTCGGATGGAGGGAAAACACCTTGAGCATTTGCATTTGGTTTTGCAGACACTACGGGACCATCAATTATATGCCAAGTTCGAGAAATGTGGGTTTTGGTTACATGAAGTGCAGTTTTTGGGTCATATGGTGTCAGATAAGGACTTTTCAGTGGACCCGAGCAAAGTTGTAGCGGTGAGGGAGTGGGGTCATCCCACGACACCAACGGAGATCCGTAGTTTCTTGGGATTAGAGGGGTATTATCATCATTTTATTAAGGGATTTTTGAAAATTATAGGCCCTTTGACGAATTTAATCCAGAAGGGAGTGCCGTTTGTGTGGGATGATTTCTGTCAGTTAGCATTTGATGAGCTAAAAGACAGGTTGACTTCAGCACCCATACTCGTGTTGCCTAAAGCGGGAGTGGAGTACTTAGTATTTACAAATGCATCCCTATAGGGACTAGGGGGTGTGCTACAACATGAGGACAGGGCTATCGCTTATGCGTCTCGCAAGCTCAAGCCCCACGAGAGAAATTATCCCACACATTATTTGGAGCTACTTGCGGTAGTTTTTGCCTAGATAACATGTAGGCATTATCTCCTGGGGGAGAAATTTAGTCTTTTCACAGATCACAAATTGCTGCAGTACTTGTTTACTCGGAAGGATCTCAATATGAGGTAGCGTAGGTGGTTGGAATTTGTAAGGACATATTTTTATAAGTTCGTTATTAATATATTATGTCATATACCGCTACACCGTCGAAGAGCATTCAAGCATCAAAGACGGGTTCGAATTAATCAAATTCTTCATCAAAAAGACTCCGCGAAGTTTACTTTGGTAAGGTTATGTTTTTAATACCTTAAATTTCCACTTAGAGCTTTTGGAATATTTTTACAAAATATTTTCAAAGTGTTGGAGCGAACTTTTTCGTCAAAAATTGAGAATGATTATTTTTCCTAAGTATTGGAGGGGACATTAAAATAATACTTTTTTGACGCAACAGTCGTTCAAACGACATAACACTGTTGTTCGCGCGAGATAGGCATGTCACGCGATCTCGTTGGAGCGACACGTGTTCTTCATTCGAGCAATATGCTTATCTCGTTCAAACGATCTCTAATACCGAGGCGGCGCATTTTTGTATAAATACTCATTAAATGGTTTCATTTTCATTAAGAAGTCCCAGTGATTTGAAATACAGAAAGCTGCAAAACAGCAGAATCCTTTTGACTTCTTCTTTTAGGGTTTAATCCCTTTTTGTTTTCAATTCACAAAAATCCCATATACTTTGGTGAATTGTTTTGGTGTTCAAGAACATAGCTTTGCTCTTGTTCAACCTCTGTGGAGAAGGCATCTCCATATTTGATTGGTGGATACCGAGCGTAGTCATTCGGCGTGTGGACGAGACAAAGATGACGAACCGACACCTGGAGGGTTTTTCGCTGTCTCTCGTATCTTTGAAGGTTTGCTGAAGGCATCGTGTATTACACACTTGTAGGGGATTATCAGTGATATGACCAAGTATAACCTCGGCCCAGGGTCACCTACCTCGGCCGAGATGATGGCCGAGACATTGATCGACCCTATGTAGGCCAGGGGCCCACGATATCATCCCTCGGCCAGACCTACCTCGGCCCAGGCCGACACTACCATATACACTTCAATGGACACTACGCGCATCGCAGGCATCAACAGCATCCTCATGTACCTGGGTATAGCAACCTCGGCGAATAGTAGGCCGAGGTGACAAGGAGCCCTGATCACCTTCAATATGGAACCAGTCCTACCTTGGCTTGGGCCGAGGTGACGAGAAGCATTAATAATCATCAGCATGCTATATGTCCAACCTCGGCTCGGGCCGACCCCAGCATATGTCTCGGCTGAGATCAGGCCGAGACTTCTTATGACACTTCTCGGATTGAACGAACATCAAGCCTTTACAGCTCGGCCTCTCCTAGGCCAAGGTCATTAACCAACATGACTGCCGAGCATCTGTTGACATTTGGATAAGGACAATTGGGCACAAATCAGTTATAACAAGATTATTCTCCACATGTGGGAGAATATTTCATCATCATTACTGACATGTGACATTTACAGATGGCATTCCCACATTGGTGAGGATATCACACACATGCTCATTGCATGCATGGGGGGTACATTACGCCCCCAAGGCACTATATATAGGGGTCATCCCCTACCTTGCAAAAGGATCCCCAGCCATTAAAACCCTAGCTAAAACTCTGTCTAAATATACAGTAGAGAGAGAAATCTTAAGAGAATTGTATCCATGGCCATTAGTGCCTTCATTCAGTGATATTACTCACACACTCACAGTGGACGTAGGCCAGATTGGCTGAACCACTTAAATTCTGGTGTTGATTCCTCATATCCTCACCTCCTTCTCTTATCTCTTTATATAGCTGTGCTGCCATTGTTATCCATATATAGATCTTGGAAACACCTTACCTGGTGGTGCTGATTCTTAGCATCATCATTTTGGCGCCGTCTGTGGGAACGAGAAGCTATCTCTTCCTATTTTTCTGTTTAACCTCATCGGAGACTCTGGTGGTGAACCAGGAACCACCCCTTGCGTGGAGTTGTTTCACCATTGAAAGAGGTCCTTTAAGGTATTAAGCTCACTTGCTGCTCAAGATCTTTATTGTTAACACATGGCACCATAATTACCACCACCTCTTCCGCCGCCCGGAGGTGGAGGGGCTAGCTCCAGTCAGGCTCCTCCCTAGTCCGAAATGGCGGAGGTAGCAGCAGCCTTGAAATCTTTAGCTGCAACACAGCAAGCCATAAAGGAGCAATTTGCCCAGCTCAGCCAAACCATGATGATGAGGCCACCTGGAGTCTCACCGGACATGATAACTCCGGCGGCAGTTCAGCTTCATCCTGACGCCAGGGGAACACCCCAGGCGCCCATGAAGGACCAACCTGCACCTCAGCGGAGGAGGGATATTGCTGACCCTAGGCGCTTGTGCCTGGGGAGGCAGGGAAACCCTTGCCCAGAGGACAGGTATGATGACCTAGAAGCTGAAGAGGCCCCGGAAGACTGCTGGGAGACGTATGAGGTGTCAGATAACACCGTACAACCTCTTAGGCAGAGTCAAGGATGTGTCGGCCGAAGAAGAGACGAGGCCCAACAAAGAGGGTCGGCCTTTGATAGGCAGAGTCAAGGATGTGTCGGCCGAAGAAGAGATGAGGCCCAACAAAGAGGGTCGGCCTTTGACAGGTTGAGCAGAGGGTCGGCCTTCGAGAGGCTTGGCCCGGTGAATGACTAAGACAGAGGCTGTCAAGGTCGAGGAGCGCGGAAGGCTCTCAAAGAGGGGGTAGGCAAGGTCGGCCAGACCAAGGCCGACCCTGTGGAGGAAGAGCCAGGGAACAGGAAGAGGTCAACAGTCAATGTCTTGTGGCTGGGGAACCCTCTGTCCATCGCAGGGAGGTGGCAGGGGATAACCTCGGCCAAGCTGAAGAAAGAAGACCCTGGAATGACTCTATCCAACGCCTAGAGGAGAAGATAAAAGACCTCATTAAGAGCAGGGACCCGTTGCAGAGGGGTTACTCAGAGGGCTCCCCATTTGTGGCTAGGATAGTGGGATTCCCAACCCCGGCCAAGTTCAAGCCTCCTACAGTGACTCCTAAGTATGATGGCAACACTAACCCTGTGCACCATATCGAGATGTATCAGTCGGCAGCGGACATCTACTCGATACCCAATGAGATGAAGTACAGGGCCTTCTTAGGGACATTGACAGGGGAAGCTCATAGCTGGTTTACCTCCCTTCGGAAGAACTCAATTGAGAACTTCAAAGGCCTGGCTGAGCAGTTCATCCACAACTTCTACTTTGGGGTAAGACCCCAGAAGAAGACTACCCACCTGCTATATGTCAAACAGGCTAAGGGTGAAAGCCTAAGAGACTACATAGCAAGATTCAACAAGGAGAAGTTGGAGGTGGAAGATTACGAAGAGAGCATAGCCATGACCGCCCTGATAGGAGGCCTCCAGAAGGGGAAGCTATTGTGGAAGCTGGCGGAAGACCCCTCCCCAAGTCTATGGCAAAGTTGCTGGCAACCGCGGGGAAAGTGATGAATGCGGAAGAGGCAATGGCCGCCAAATATGAGGAGGAGAATCGTGGTAGCACTGGAAAGTCCCAGGGTAAGAAAGAGGGGAAGAAGAGGTCAGTAGATGAGAAGTTCTCTCATTACACTCCTCTGACTGTGAGCTGTGAGCACATACTCAACGAGATTAAGATTGACCGTTCTCTGAGGTGGCCAGACAAACTGAAGGCCCCTCCACATAAGAGGAACAAAAACCTATGGTGTGAGTTCCATCAGGATCACGGCCATGTCACAGATAGATGCTTCGCTCTAAAGGATGAGATTGAGAAGATGCTGAAGTATGGAAAGCTGAGGAAGTATGTGGATGGCAAGGCCCCAAAGGGTGGAAGAGAGGACCCTAAGAAGAGAAGGAATTACAGGTGCCGTGGCGATGTCCCGGCTAGGAGGCATGATGATTCAGAGGGAGATGATGAAGACGACCCGGATCTCCCGCCAAAGGATGACGACACCCCAGTGAAGAGGGTCGGTATGATCTCCTTTGGTGTTAGCACCATATGTGAGGGATTTGCAGGAGGTGGCTCTGAGGTAGCCAATAGGAAGGCTCATGTAGCAGAGGCCAAGTCAGTGGCCAAGTCCGAGGTTGTGAATCTAACGTCTTCCAACGCCGTGCAGAAGAGGAAGAAGGTTGACATGGACACCCTCGTAGTAGGGTTCTCCAGACTCGACTTCAAGGGCATCTTAGCCCCCCATGATGACCCTTTGGTCATAACAATAAGGGTGCATGGGTGTGAGGTAGGGAGAATCCTCATAGATGGGGGAAGCTCAGCAGATGTGATGTTCTGGCCTTGTTTCAAGAGCATGGGTCTTAGCAGGGCGAGGCTAGTGCCCTACCATCACCCATTGATAGGCTTCAGTGGTGAAAAGGTGCACCCCTTAGGCATGTATGAAATGGATGTACGGATGGGGGATGAGTGGCCTAAGAGGTTGACCAAGAAGATCAACTTTTTTGTTATGGACAAAAATGTCTTCTCGGCCTACAACCTCATCATCGGAAGAGTGGCCCTCAAAGAGTTTGAAGCCGTACCGTCGACGGTCCATCAGATGCTAAAATTCCCAACTCCTTATGGAGTAGGGGAAGTGCAAGGGGATCAGACCACGGCGCGGGAGTGTTACTTCAACTCGGCCGAAGAGAGAGAGGCCCATAAGAGAGCAACCGCCACTTACAGCATTGACACTCTTGACCCGAGAGATGAAACAAAATTAAAGAAGAGCGAGGCCGCGGAAGAGGTAGAATCCATCGTCCTCAATGAGGACGAGCCGGAAAAAACCGTCCAGGTCGGCAAAGCCCTAGAGCCAAGGATCAAGGAAGAGCTGATAAACTTCCTCAGGAGGAGGCAGAGTGTCTTCGCATGGAGTCACGCAGACATGCCTGGTATCGACCCTGAGATCATGACCCACAAGCTCAACGTGGACAGAGATACCAGGCCTATCAAGCAGAGGCGAAGAGTCTACTCCAGGGAGAAGTATGAGGTCATCCGGGAGGAGGTAAAAAAGTTGGAAGAGGCTGAGTTCATAAGAGAGGTTACCTATCCAGAATGGATCTCAAATGCAGTCATTGTGCCTAAGGCCAATGGAAAGTGGCGAATGTGTGTATATTTCACAGACCTAAACAAGTCTTGCCCGAAGGACAGCTATGCCTTACCTAGGATAAACCAGATGGTGGATGCAACGGGAGGGCACGAGCTCATGAGTTTCATGGATGCTTATTCAGGTTATAACCAAATCTTCATGGATGCCGAAGACTCTGAGAAGACAGCCTTCATTACTGACAAGGGGACGTACTGTTATAAGGTGATGCCCTTTGGTCTGAAAAATGCGGGGGCAACATATCATTGTCTTGTCAATAGGATGTTCGAGGAGCAGATAGGTAAGACCATGGAGGTGTATGTGGATGATATGCTAACGAAGAGCCTGAAAGCATGTACTCATGTAGCAGACCTTGAGAAGAACTTTGATGTCATGGACTCGTACAGAATGAAGCTCAACCCAGCGAAGTGTGTCTTCGGGGTAGGAGCCGGGAAGTTCTTGGGGTTCATCATTAATCAGAGGGGGATTGAAGCAAACCTTGAGAAGATCAAGGCCTTGCTCGACATGAAGACTCCTAGGAGTATCAAGGATGTCCAGAGACTCACTGGAAGAGTGGCTTCCCTTAACAGGTTTGTTTCCAGGGCAACGGACAAGTGTCTTCCGTTCTTTAAAGTTCTGAGAAATGCCTTCCAGTGGGACGAAGAGTGTGAAAAAGCCTTTGACCAACTCAAGTCCTACTTGGGGTCTCCCTTGTTGCTGTCTCGGCCCATCACGGGGGAGAAGTTGTTTGTGTATCTGGCAGTCGCTGAGTCAGCCATCAGCGCAGCCATCGTACGTGAAGAGGATGGAATCCAGAGGCCTGTGTACTTCAACAGTAAGGCCCTTCAAGGGTCTGAACAAAACTATCCCCGGATGGAGAAGTTGGCTTATGCCCTGATACATGCCTCAAGGAAGATGAAGCCTTACTTCCAAGCGCATTCCATGATAGTCCTCACTGACTCCCCACTAAGGCAGGTTCTGCACAAGCCTGAGAAGTCCAGAAGATTGATGACCTGGGCCATCGAGCTAGGAGAATATGATCTTACCTACCAGCCTAGGACAGCCATCAAGGGGCAGGCCCTCGCAGACTTCGTCGCAGAGTTCACTTGGGAAGAGGCCGATAGAGGTTTGGAAGAGGCCGAGACAGAGAAAGGTTCAGATGACGGTGAAGAGATAAACCGTAGTGTCTTCTGAGATTCGAAAGAGACTGCACCAAACGTCTTCCGAGGCTGAGAAGAGGTCGTCCAAGGCAAAACTCGGAGCAGAGTGGAAGAGAACGAAGAGGATCGATACCTCTTCAAAAAGGGGTTTATGAGAGAAGGGGTCTTCTCATCAGATGCAGACGTATGGAGCCTCTTCGTTGATGGCTCTTCCTGTGACAGTGGAAGCGGCGCTGGGCTAATACTCTCGGCTCCAGATGGTGCCAACATTGAGTACGCCTTGAGATTCAACTTCCAGGACTCCAACAACGAGTCTGAGTATGAGGCCATGATAGCAGGTCTCTTATTGGCAACAACTCTTAGAGTAAAGCGACTCCTACTCCATAGCGACCCAAGGTTGGTTGTCAATCAAGTGTTGGGAGCATACGAGGCCAAAGATGAAAGGATGGCCAAATACCTAAAGAAGGTAAGAGGGTTGCTAGAGTATTTTGAAGAAGCAAAGATGAAGAGAGTACCTCGGCTGAGCAACAACCACGCTGATGCATTGGCAAGGTTGGCCTCGGCAATGAAGACAGATTTGGGAAGGACCATTCCAATTGAGGTCTTAGGAAAGGCAAGCACCGAGGAGGACGAGGTATGTAGCCCTTGTCACAATGTGAACCTAGGAGACTCATGGATCGACCCGCTCGTCAGGTACCTAAGAGAGGGAGAGCTACCTGAGTCCAAGATGGAAAGGAGAAAGTTGAGATACAGGGCTGCAAAGTTCTCATTAGTAGGAGACGTCTTGTACAAAAAGGGGTTTCTACTACCTCTCCTCAGATGTGTGCATCCTGTGGAAGTACCCCAGGTCTTACAGGAGGTTCATGAGGGTTCTTGCTCTAGCCATATAAGGGGAAGACCCTTAGCCAAGAGGATCATCACTCAGGGATACTGGTGGCTTACCTTGTCTAAGGACGCTGCAGACTATGTGAAGAGGTGCGACAAATGTCAAAGGTTAGCCACCATCCCTCATCAACCTCATCAGCCTATGACGTCAATATCTTCTCCATGGCCATTTGCGATATGGGGAATTGACTTAGTAGGACCTTTGCCAAGAGCTGCCAACAACTATAGGTTCTTGATAGTTGCCATTGACTACTTTTCAAAGTGGGTGGAGGCAGAACCGATGATAACAATTACAGAGCAGAAGACCTTCCAGTTCATTTGAAAGAACATCATATGCAGATATGGCCTCCCGAACACTCTCATCTCAGACAATGAGACCCAGTTCAAGAACTCCTCCTTAGAAAAATATTGCCTAAGGGTGGGGATTAAACAGTTCTTCTCATCTCCTGGTAGTCCTCGGGCTAATGGCCAGACCGAGGTCACAAACAGAACCATCTTGGACGGAATCAAGAAGAGGTTAGAAGATGCGAAGGGTAGATGGACAGAAAAGGTCTGCGCAGTGTTATGGGCCTACAGAACTACGGCAAGGACACCAACGGGAGAAACCCCATTCATGCTGGCACATGGCTCAGAGGCCGTCATACCAACGGAGGTAGGACTGCCGACTCATCGGATTCAGACCTACGACCCTGACAGTAATGGGGAAAAGAGAAGGCTAGACCTGGATCTCATCGAAGAGAGAAGGGAAGATGCAGAGGTCAGAAAGGCAGCCTACCAGCAGAGGGCAGCGAAATTCTATAACCAGAGGGTGAAGTCAAGACCCATTGCAGTAGGAGACCTAGTGCTAAAGAAGACTCTACAGAAGGCAAACAAGTTACACCCAAACTGGCATGGCCCCTACAAAGTAACGGAAGAGGTTGTGCCTGGCACTTACAGGCTAAAAAACCTAGAAGGAGAACCCTTCACTAACCCATGGAATGCTGACCATCTCAAGAGATATTACATATGATGTATAGAATTTTATGAAATGTATTATCTTACTGAGAAGAGGTTATTAATAAAGATCAGTTTCCATATCAAGTTCTTGTTTCGTTCTTTAGACCAGAAGTTTATTATGGGGCTAACCTCCTAGGTGATGACCTCAGACCCTTATAACATCACTCGGTGGTGACGAGGTTTGAGCTCAGACACCTTAGCAGAGGACCTCAGACTCTTAACATCATTAATTTGGTGACATTATTATGGGGCTAACCTCTTAGGTGATGAACTCAGACCCTCATTACATCACTCGGTGGTGACGAGGTCTGATCTCAGACACCTTAGCAGAGGACCTCAGACTCTTAACATCATTAATTTAGTGACATTATTATGGGGCTAACCTATTAGGTGATGAACTCAGACCCTCATAACATCACTCGGTGGTGACGAGGTCTGAGCTCAGACACTTGGGTTAGATGACCTCAGACCCTTAACATCATTAATTTGGTGATATTTATTATGAGGCTAACCTCTTAGGTGATGAACTCAGACCCTCATAACATCACTCGGTGGTGATGAGGTCTGAGCTCAGACACCTGGGTTAGTGAAAACGTAAAGTAGTTTCCTTTTATATAAATTCAATAAATGATGCGGAAGCGTTGAATGATGGTTCACAAATAAACAAAGCCAAATTTTAATTTCTCCGAAACACATTAAAATAAGTTAATCCTAGTCCTAGAATTTGCCTAAGTCATATTTATCAATATTAGCAAATTAGGCGAAACCAAATTTAGCAAAAGACTTGAATTAATTAAACATTACCCAATATTTAATATAAAACCCAATTAAATGAGTGTGATAATTTAAACCGAATTTTATCTTGAATTTTTCTAAACATGCGTTCTACGTTATGATGCAGGATAAAATTAACAATATCACACTACGCCGAGATGTACGAGGAAAAACCCAAGACGGGAAACAACCTCGGACGGCCCTAGCCAAAAGTCCACTAGATACGGAATTACAATTACAAGACAGATAGACTTACAACGACTGACTCGATCCCTCTCAAGCCTCGACGCTTCTTCTCGTAGACACCTCTTCCTAGCGGACAACCTCGGAACACCACCGCGATCTCGGAATCCACCGATGGGGCTTTTTATGGTCACCGTCACCCGTACATGGAGCCTTTCTCCGTGTGGGTAGAATCGCAACGAAAATGTCTTCTTCTTTGATGGATGTAGAAGCAAACCAAAACTTCTCTTCTTTAATTCGGTAGAGATAAACCGGTGCCAAAACTCCAAGCAATTTAATATGTAAATAAGAACTTGGACTAAACACAATTGGGTGTAAACTAGAGTGTGAAGGATTTTCTCTTTGAAAAATTAACACTCAAAACATGAACATTTTCCTAAACCATTTTTGCTCTCAAACTCTCTCTAAGAGATAAACAAAGTTGGAAAAGTTATGGAAATGTTGGTTTGGAAAATGTCATTCCCGCACATATTAAAGTCAGTAAAAGTTGGTTAAAAACCAAGTGGGGAAGTGGGTGAAAAAATGCCAAAAATTGTTCCTGCCTGACAGCTCGTTCGAACGACATTTCATTCGAACGAACTCTCGTTCGAACGAGCTTCTAACGACGCACCAGTATGGACTTCGTTAGAATCTCGTTAGAAACCTCGTTAGAACGAACAATCTCGTTCGAACGACATTTCGAATGACAGACCAGTTTAGACTCGTTGGCAAACTCGTTCGAACGAAACCTGGTTCGAACGAAAAACTCGTTCGAACGACATTTCTAACGAACGACCAGAAAGATTGTAAAATTCGATTTTGGCCCAGAAACTTTTATAAACTTATTTTAAAGTTCTAATTAATTCTTTCTGAGAATAAAACGTAGTTTTTATTAAACCTAACACCCAATAAACTTTGTTCCAAGCTCCTATATATATAATTGCATTCATACCTTGGGAGCATGGAACTATAGATGATGACGTAGAAACGAGGCACGCAAATCGGCATATTTGATGAAGCTTTATATTCTTTGCCGCTACGTCTTCAACAAACACTTCATAGGCTTGAGAATATTACATTTACATACTATCCTATGAATAAATGTTTTTGTCCGGAATTGAGCCAAAACTATATATGGACTCAATTGGAAATTTGTGTCCTTACAAATCTCCCCCTTTGGCTATTCCGAGACAAAAACTAAAACAAAATCCTAAAGGGCTGTCAAGCTCACTAGACTCAAAACATAACCCACCCAAACTTGAATCAACCCAAGGATCAAACGCTTTGCCATTGAAAGATGTCGCTTTAGAAGAATTCTTGCACACTTAAGCAAACTCATCAAATGCATTGGGAATATCAAAGTATTAAATGCAATTAATTAATTACTCCCCCTAAATTAATTCTCCCCTTTATCAAACACATGACCTACTTAGAAAGACGTCTCCCCCTAATATAAATCTCCCCCAAACTAAGATACGATAATAATAGGATTAGATACCATTTCTCCCCCTATCATCATTCTCCCCCTTTTTGTTCTGGAATAGGCAAAGGATAAAGAACTAATAAACATAAAAGCATGTTGAAGCTTAAAGTGTTAAGACATGAAAGCATATGGGCAAGAAAAGAATAGGCAAAGACAAAACAAATATCATATACATATAAACTAGAAATATAGCAATGAAGCACTTGCATATATATATAGATATAAACACACACATAACACAAAAATACAATAAGTTTGCACACTCGTATAGCAAAAATGTGTCATATGGAAACGGAAGTGTAGGGGTGTGAACTAGCAACAATTAAATTTAGACCCAAACACTTAATAAACATTCACGCAGTTCTCATTTGATTGCAAACTTTATCACATTTAAATATAACCTCATGTGACAATATAAAGATTGAACTCAATGAACAAACATACACAATGCATACAAGCCTAGCATGATGATGATTCTACAAACCAAATAGAGTCATGACATTAAAGACAACTAGGATAAACGGACATTGTGCAAACCGTTGATATACCATCCAATTCTCCCTCAATAAGCATATATATTCTTTTTCTTTTGAATGAATATATCAAACAAACATAGGCCTTGGCAAATGTTTTCTTTTTAATGCCATATATTCTGTTTTTAGGCCTTTGGATCACGTATTTCTTTTAGATCCAATAAACGGTGGCTTACTATCGCAAAGGATTTAATTCATCCTTTCGGAGCCCTTCCCCGTGCACATTTTATTTATCATGTTTTCATTTTCACACAAATCTCACATGCAACGGATTTTGGCATGCACTAGTCCTCCTAGGTCATAGATATGTAGATGACTAGATTGGTAGGAGAACACCTCAAAAAACTCAAATATAACATGTGACATTAAGATTTCAAAAGAGCTCGTGCATGTGTGAAAAGAGGCATATAAAAATAGAATCCATTTAAACAATACAAAATCCAACTACTCCATATAAAGCATGGTAAAGAACATTTTAAGGATTGAAAATCTAAACCAAAAGTTCTAGTCACGTGGGAGCGTAAAAGATGGGTTTCAAACACAAATATATGCCACTTAAAGTGTGTCAAACTAAAATACACACAAAAAAAATCTTTTTGAGTTTTTAACATTTTTAATCAAAAATAGATATTTACTCAAAAGGACAAACAAAAATCATTTGTATTTTTCATTAAGCTTAAATGAAATAAATAAAACACAAATGATAAACAAAAATCTTTTTATATTATGCAGTCAATTCAAGAAAAAATATAATACAAAAAGATAAACAAGTCATAATATCTAGTATGTGATATGAAATAATGCAATGACTAAAGAATGACTAAACAAGCATACATTTTAGCATGTGAATATAGCATGAAGTACAAAACCTAAAGTATGCAAATACTAACACATTCATCCTTTAGATTTAGCAAGGGAGGAAGCATGTGAAAGTAAATGAGAATCACAAATCCTATTTTGCAAGACAACCAAGTCGGATTTCCTAACCCAAATTAATGAAGAATTACTATCTTGGGGTGTTGGAACGTTAACTACAGTGGTTACTTTACTATGGGATTTTCTAGGAATTCGTTTAAGATCAAAACAAAATTTCCTAGGATGACCTTTTCGACCACAATGTGTACAAGCAAGAGCATGTAGAAAAGATTGACCTAAGGAGTGATCATTAAATGCATTCCTAGTAGATTCTCCTAAAACAGTGGTTTTGGCATTATGAGTAAATTCATTACAAGTATTGAAGCCTAAACCACAAGTGTCATTTTTAATTTGGACCGTTCCTAACATTTTATCTAGTTTTTTCGAACGACACTCCAAATCAAATTTGATATTAGTAGAGTCTTTTAATTTATCTTGTAATTCTAAAATGTGAGACTCTAATAAAGCATTTCGCTCTTCAAAAGCAAGAAGCTCCTTTTTCAAGGATTCCATTAAACCCCTAAGGCTATCTCTCTCGCCTTCTACATATTCAAGCTTCTCTTGAAGAGTCCTCTCATGTGTCCTAATGTCTTCTATTAAAGCATTTTCATCAACGACCTTGACACTCTCTCTTAAACTAGCTTCTAACTTCAAATTAGCTCTTTTCAATTTAATAGATTCGGTATACAGTTCTTCAAAAGAATTTTGAAGTTCAATCATATCAACCTCATCTTCATTTTCACTCTCTCTTTCTGCTTCACTCTCACTATCATAAAAAATAAGAGAATCATGTACAATGACCTTGGAAGTGGCATGTGCTATCGTTTCATCAATCGATGAGTTCTCACTATCACTCACATGACTAGCCATAAAAGCCACAAAAATTTTCTTAGCGGGGGAATCGGGCTTCTCTTCCTTATCACTATCACTAAGGTTTGCATTATATGAAATGGGTCGCTTACCCTCTTTCCTTAGTTTAGTGGGGCACTCAAACGCCCTATGGCCATAACCTTCACAACCAAAACACTTATCAGACTCGTCCCTCTCTAAATGTTCATTACTAGGTTTATGGATCTTCTCGGCTTTAGAAATCTTCTCGCTTTTATCATGTTTAGAAGTATCAAATTTCTTAAAATCATTTTTAAATTTATCTTTATTAAATTTAAGAAATTTTCTAAATTTACGAGCAAACAAAGCCATGTCTTCCGAGTCACTATCACTATCACTATCGCTATCTACTACTTGTTTGACCTCTTTTCGGGCTTTTAAAGCAACACCCTTTTCAATTTTCTTTTCAGTTTTAGAGGGAAACATATCTAGTTCATAGGTTTGTAAATCACCTACAAGCTCTTATAATTTCGTAGAGGCTAAAGTGGGTAAAGAATTTAAAACGGTCACTTTAGGAATAAATCTATCGGGTAGGGACCTTAAAATTTTCTTTACAACACGGTCGTCAGGTATTTTCTCTCCTAAGTTAAAAGATGAATTAACAATATCAGAAAGTCTAGCATAAAATTTATCAAAAGTTTCTTTTTCATCCATTTTGATAGTTTCAAATTGAGTGGTGAGGTTTTGGAGTTTTGAAGCTTTAACGACACTAGTTCCTTCATGAGTTAATTGTAAAATATCCCAAGCTTCTTTAGCGGTTTCACACGTCATAATACGTCGGAATTCATCCGGTGCGACAGCGCTAAATAAGGCATTTAAACCTCGGGAATTAAAATTAGCAAGTTTAAACTCATTTTCAGTCCATCTATCGACGGGTTTGATAACACGTTCATTTTCAACTAAGTAAGTCGGTGGGGAGTACCCGGTAACAACAGACATCCAAACTCTCTCGTCGATAGATTTTAGTGCCGATCTCATTCGCGCTTTCCAATACGCGTAGTTTGAACCATCGAAAATAGGAAATTTTGAAAATGGGGAAAAATCCATTTTAGCCAAAAATTATTTAAAAAGATCGTTAACGAAATAATTTATCGCTTTGGCTCTGATACCAATTTGAAAACGTAAAGTAATTTCCTTTTATATAAATTCAATAAATGATGCGGAAGCGTTGAATGATGGTTCACAAATAAACAAAGCCAAATTTTAATTTCTCCGAAACACATTAAAATAAGTTAATCCTAGTCCTAGAATTTGCCTAAGTCATATTTATCAATATTAGCAAATTAGGCGAAACCAAATTTAGCAAAAGACTTGAATTAATTAAACATTACCCAACATTTAATATAAGACCCAATTAAATGAGTGTGATAATTTAAACCGAATTTTATCTTGAATTTTTCTAAGCATGCGTTCTACGTTATGATGCAGGATAAAATTAACAATATCACACTACGCCGAGATGTACGAGGAAAAACCCAAGACGGGAAACAACCTCGGACGGCCCTAGCCAAAAGTCCACTAGATACGGAATTACAATTACAAGACAGATAGACTTACAACGACTGACTCGATCCCTCTTAAGCCTCGACGCTTCTTCTCGTAGACACCTCTTCCTAGCGGACAACCTCGGAACACCACCGCGATCTCAGAATCCACCGATGGGGCTTTTTATGGTCACCGTCACCCGTACATGGAGCCTTTCTCCGTGTGGGTAGAATCGCAACGAAAATGTCTTCTTCTTTGATGGATGTAGAAGCAAACCAAAACTTCTCTTCTTGAATTTGGTAGAGATAAACCGGTGCCAAAACTCCAAGCAATTTAATATGTAAATAAGAACTTGGACTAAACACAATTGGGTGTAAACTAGAGTGTGAAGGATTTTCTCTTTGAAAAATTAACACTCAAAACATGAACATTTTCCTAAACCATTTTTGCTCTCAAACTCTCTCTAAGAGATAAACAAAGTTGGAAAAGTTATGGAAATGTTGGTTTGGAAAATGTCATTCCCGCACATATTAAAGTCAGTAAAAGTTGGTTAAAAACCAAATGGGGAAGTGGGTGAAAAACTGCCAAAAACTGTTCCCGCCTGACAGCTCGTTCGAACGACATTTCGTTCGAACGAACTCTCGTTCGAACGAGCTTCTAACGACGCACCAGTATGGACTTCGTTAGAATCTCGTTAGAAACCTCATTAGAACGAACAATCTCGTTCGAACGACATTTCGAACGATAGACCAGTTTAGACTCGTTGGCAAACTCGTTCGAACGAAACCTGGTTCGAACGAAAAACTCGTTCGAACGACATTTCTAACGAACGACCAGAAAGATTGTAAAATTCGATTTTGGCCCAGAAACTTTTATAAACTTATTTTAAAGTTCTAATTAATTCTTTCTGAGAATAAAACGCAGTTTTTATTAAACCTAACACCCAATAATATTTTTTCCAAGCTCCTATATATATATATATATATAATTGCATTCATACCTTGGGAGCATGGAACTATAGATGATGACGTAGAAACGAGGCACGCAAATCGGCATATTTGATGAAGTTTTATATTCTTTGCCGCCACGTCTTCAACAAACACTTCATAGGCTTGAGAATATTACATTTACATACTATCCTATGAATAAATGTTTTTGTTCGAAATTGAGCCGAAACTATATATGGACTCAATTGGAAATTTGTGTCCTTACAGTTAGATGACCTCAGACCCTTAACATCATTAATTTGGTGACATTATTATGATGCTAACCTCTTAGGTGATGAACTCAGACCCTCATAACATCACTCGGTGGTGACGAGGTCTGAGCTCAGACACCTGGGTTAGATGACCTCGGACCCTTAACATCATTAACTTGGTGACACTTATTATGAGGCTAACCTCTTAGGTGATGACCTCAGACCCTCATAACATCACTAAGTGGTGACGAGGTCTGAGCTCAGACACCTTGGTTAGATGACCTCAGACCCTTAACATCATTAATTTGGTGACACTTATTATGAGGCTAACCTCTTAGGTGATGACCTCAGACCCTCATAACATCACTCGGTGGTGACGAGGTCTGAGCTCAGACACCTTGGTTAGATGACCTCAAACCCTTAACATCATTAATTTGGTGACACTTATTATGAGGCTAACCTCTTAGGTGATGACCTCAGACCCTCATAACATCACTCGGTGGTGACGAGGTCTGAGCTCAGACACCTTGGTTAGATGACCTCAGACCCTTAACATCATTAATTTGGTGAAGATGGTTATGAGAACAGCATATTAAGTAATGACTTCAGAGATCATATAGCATTCAGAGACATTCAGAGGTCAAAATAAAGGAAGAGATTGGCATTCAGTAAGAAAGATAATATAGCAATCAGAGGCATCGATTACAAATATTCATTACAAAGTACTGATGTTACAAATTACAAATTACAAGTGGTTACAAGTTAAAAAGGACTAAGGGTCTGAGGGGGGAACATTAGTAATCTCGGCTGGGTTGACTTGATCAACATTAGTCACCTCAGCCACATCATCAGTAGGATCTACCCCTCCGAGCTCGGTCATTCCAAGAGTCGCAGTATCGGCTGGAGCAGTGGCCTCGTCTTCAACCTCTTGCAGAGCCTGAGCAAATTGAGGGTCGGCAAAGCCGAGGCCCACAAAGTCGGAGGCCTTCAGAGTGCCGACCTCCTTCTCTCTGACCTCGGCCCATTTGGTAGTGGCCTTGATACCTCTTTCGAGGTATTCAAAGCCAAAACCCATGAACTCCTCAGAGACTTTGTAGTCTGAAATTATTTTCTCTGAGGCCTCTGCAAGGGCAGCCTTCACAGCCGCGTTGACCTTCCACTACAGAGCATCGTCTTTATCCTTCAGGGCCTTGGCGTGGTTTTGGACGAGCACTGAAATATCTTTTTCCAAACCCTGGGCCTTATTTTCAGAATTCTTGGCCTTATTCTCAGAGTTCTGCAACTCTGTCTTCAGGCGGTCAACCTCGGCATTCAGGGCGCTCTCGACCTTCTCAGCCTCCTGCCCCTTCTGAATGAGGGGCAATTTCCTCATGGCCCAGTTAGATAGTTGGTACATGGCAGTCACACCCTGCACAGTTAATGAAGAGGTTAGATGGGTGTAAAATCAGACGTTACACATAAAATTATTGACAAAAGAAACGAGTCATACCTGGACGGCTCTGTGAAGGCCGAACTCAATCATCATGGAGGTGTCCATGGCTCTGTAAAAACGCTTGTCTGCCTCGGTCATCACATTGGCGAGTGCGTCCATGGCCTGTCTGCTGTTGCCGACCATGCTATCAGTGAGCTTCAGCTTGTCCAAACGAGCCGACAGGGTGTCGGCTGAGATGGGGATCGCAGCGTCTGAGGTCATATTTTGCCTCGAGGTCGGCCTCTGATCCTCAGAGGCCGGGACCTCGGGGGCCCTCTTATTGGAAGCTTGGGATTTGGATGTAGTGGGAGCTGGAGGAGGAGCATTCAGACCAACCTTCTTCGCAAGCCTTGCCAAACTTGGAGCTGCCATCTCCCACTGTTCGTCTGGGATACCTGGTGGTCTCTCTGCAAAAGTTAAAAGATAAGGGTTAAAGATCAGATATAAATGAGTTCAGAGGTTAAACTGGAAAAAGAAAAATCCTTACCAAAGTCAACAAGGGGGCTCCCACCCAGGCTCGTCCCTGAGAGAAACTGAGGGGTCAGCAAATGCTCGAACTTAACAAACAAGCCATGTGCCCCTTGGTCTTGCAGGGCCTTCACCTTTTTGCTATTTTGAAGACTTAGGCCAGGATCGGCCCTTGCAGACATGGTGACCTTACCCCATCTGAGGGGTATCCTCGGCTCAAAAGTGGAAGAGGGAACAGATGAGCCAAATTCCCATGGCCCTGAGGCGAAAAAATACCGGGGCTTCCAATTGTGATTCGAGGTCTGAGTGACCTGGAGCATCTTCTTCTCAGGCCTCCGAGCCACGAAGTGATAGTAGCTCGGATGGTTTTTGGCCGAGGTAGGGACGTAACAACCAACAAAGACCTGAACTGGGAGGTCAGAGTGGTGGACTGCCCTCCACAAGATGATGGCCCCTATAATAACTCTCCAAGCATTGGGAGAGAGCTGCGAGGGGGCCAAGTTGATGAAGGAAAGAATGGACCTGATGACGGGATGAATGGGTAGGCGAAACCCTAACTTGAACATCTGCTCGTACAAGCAGATTTCTCCATCTCGACCATGATAGGCCCTCTCTTCCCTCAGAGGTCTCCTTAACTTGTTGGAAGGGCTAATGGAGTATAAGTACCTAAAGCACAGAAGGTCTACCTCAGTGACTGTGCTCTCGAACTCGGTTGCTTCAGAGATGTCAACATCACTTTCAGCATCCTCATCATCATCAAGTTCAACGTCGATCGGAGCAGACGTAGACGAGTGACGAGGGAATCTCTGAGCGAACTCATCCCCTGTAACGGCCGATAGAGGGATGGCATCAATAATGGGTGGCACAGCCACATTTGGCTCAACAAGTTCGACCTCTGAAGAAGAATTTGAGGTGCTTGAGCCATTCTGGGACGAGGCTTGGCTGGAGACCTCGGCCTGGTCAGGGGCCTGACCAGGCCGAGGTGTAAAATCCATGGCTTCTTGGAAAGAGTCCACAGACATGGGGTCTGAGGTGGAGGACTCAGACTCAGACATTGGCAATGGGTTAGAAGAGACGTCTGTCTGATAGAAGTTCTCAGGAGGATCAGGGTATACCACCTTGAGAGGTGGGGGAAAGATAGGTCTAATAGGAAACTCCTGTGACCTGCGAGCTTCCTTCTGAGCTCTCTCTATTTGCCTAATTTTTTCTAAGGTCTTCTCTCTAAGAGAGGGGAAATCCTCAAGAAGCTGGTATAGGGGTCTGAGCATCAGAGGACGACCCTAAACTTGGGATAACTTCCTAAGCTACAAACAGGACTTGCTTATAAAATAGAGGAGTTTAAAGATCGAACATAGAGGTTTAAAGAAAACCTAGTTCGCCTGAGTTAATGGAAATCGCCAGAAAACTCAAAGAACTACCGGAAAACTCAAAAATCTCGCCGGAAAATTCAAACCAAATGCCAAAAATAAAGGAAATGGAAAGGGAGAAGTACTTGAAGATGAATTGATGGATGAAACGAAGAGAACTCGCGAGAAAACCAGGGGAAATCCTCTGCAGAAGGGCGTTGAGTGGAGGAACTTAGAGAGAGAAAATCACAAGAGCTTTTGCGTGCGCGGGAAACGAAATGAAGAAGAAGAAAGAGAAAGGAATGGTTTAAACCCTTAAGTACTTGGGCACACTTCCCAAGGCCCATCATTCCCTTGGGAAACCCAAAGGACAACTGACAGCACACGCCAGCCAAATTTGCACACTCTAGCTTTGGACAGATGTCATACAGGTGTCAACTTGGGACGGACAGGCCTCGGAGGGAAAGTAATCCCCTAGCCACTCGCTCTCGCATATGACTAAGGGCTGGGGGGTGATTGATATGCCCAAGTATAACCTCGGCCCAGGGACACCTACCTCGGCCGAGATGATGGCCGAGACATTGATCGACCCTATGTAGGCCAGGGGCCCACGATATCATCCCTCGGCCAGACCTACCTCGGCCCAGGCCGACACTACCATATACACTTCAATGGACACTACGCGCATCGTAGGCATCAACAGCATCCTCATGTACCTGGGTATAGCAACCTCGGCCAATAGTAGGCCGAGGTGACAAGGAGCCCTGATCACCTTCAACATGGAACCAGTCCTACCTCGGCTTGGGCCGAGGTGACGAGAAGCATTAATAATCATCAGCATGCTATATGTCCAACCTCGGCTCGGGCCGACCCCAGCATATGTCTCGGCTGAGATCAGGCCGAGACTCCTTATGACACTTCTCGGATTGAACGGACATCAAGACTTTACAGCTCGGCCTCTCCCAGACCGAGGTCATTCACCAACATGACTGTCGAGCATCTGTTGACATTTGGATAAGGACACCTGGGCACAAATCAGTTATAACAAGATTATTCTCCACATGTGGGAGAATATTTCATCATCATTACTTACATGTGACAGTGACAAATGGCATTCCCACATTGGTGAGGATATCACACACATGCTCATTGCATGCATCGGGGGTACATTACGCCCCCAAGGCACTATATATAGGGGTCATCCCCTACCTTGCAAAAGGATCCCCAACCATTAAAACCCTAGCTAAAACTCTGTCTAAATATACAGTAGAGAGAGAAAGCTTGAGAGAATTGTATCCATGGCCATTAGTGCCTTCATTCAGTGATATTACTCACACACTCACAGTGGACGTAGGCCAGATTGGCTGAACCACTTAAATTCCGGTGTTGATTCCTCATATCCTCACCTCCTTCTCATATCTCTTTATATAGCTGTGCTGCCATTGTTATCCATATATAGAGCTTGGAAACACCTTACCTGGTGGTGCTGATTCTTAGCATCATCAATCAGGTTGTATGTAAGTAAAAGGTTTTGTGAATTCTTCAAAGTGTTATAAAAGGTTTTACCCGAAAGGAGTTTTTTCCTGAATCGGTCGTCTTTATTTTTCATGCATGGTTTGAATGATTTATGACATTTAGATGCATGTTTAGGGGCTTAATTAATTTTGTTTAAAAATAAACTCTAATTAAATAAGGTTTACTTGGAAACTTGCGAATTAATTCAAATTGATATAACACACCGCATTTATTTAATTTACAGAATTGGTATCAGAACGGGTTGCACTTATTTATCGCGTATTCCTATTTTCCGCAAAATCGTGTGATATTGATTTTTTTTTTTTAAATCATTTTTGTGAAAAATCGCAATTTTTCCTATGGAGCACTTATATAATCAGCTGCCTATTTTTTATGGTTCTAATTATGCCTATTGGAAAGCTCGCATGAAATCTAGTTTAAAAGCCATTGACGAGCGTGTTTGGTTACTTTGCGAAAATGGGTGGACTCCTCCCATGGTCACCATTGAAAATATCACCTCTTTAAAACCCGTGTCGGCCTGGACTGAAGATGATTTTAAAATGTCTAAATTTAATTCACGTGGTTTGAGTGTTATTTTTGGAGTCGTCACTTCGACGAGTTTCGTCGAATTATGACGTGCACCACGTCTAAAGAGGCATGGGATATTTTGAAATTAACACATGAGGGTACGAATGCGGTTAAAGAATCAAAATTATAAAATTTGGCCACCCAATTTGAGACTATCACCATGTCTGAGGCTGAATGATTTGATGATTTCTATGCACATTTGTCGGACATTGTTAACACCAGTTTTAATTTGGGTGAGGTGATTGATAACACGCGTGTCGTTAAAAAAATTTTGAGATCTCTCCCAAAACGCTTTATTCCTAAAGTCACTGTTTTGAACTCTTTGGGAAATTTGAAATCACTTAAGATGGAAGAACTTGTAGGAAACCTTCAAACCTATAAGATAGACATGTTTCCTCAAACCATTAAGGCTAAGGATAAAGGCGTTACTTTAAAGACTAATTTTAATAAAAATAAAGAAAAAGTTTGTGAGTCCAATTCTGAGGGTGAGTTTGATTTTGATGATGTGGCCATGCTTGTGAATTTTTTTGAAAAGTTTCTCAAAATGAAAAAAGAAAATTCTTCTAATAAAAAGAGATCTTTTGAGTCAAATAAAAGGAAAGTAGAGGCCAAAGATAGTGACAAGGAGGATGAGATCAGGTGCTTTGAGTGTGAGGGCAAAGGGAAAATAGCTAAAGAGTGTGCTACTAGGATAAGGAGAAAGGGAAAAGAGATTGCTATGGCAGCCACACTTAGTGATAGTGAGGGTGATGAGGGTGATGAGGGAGAAGAGTCTGATAAAGGTTTAGCACATGGGATGTGTGTATATTTTTCGAGTCGTGTGAGCACACTCACTTTTTCTCACATTGATAAAGGTCATGAGAGCGCCGGTGATGTCTCGAGTATTTCTAGTGGATATGAGAGAAAATTTGAGAGTGGAGATGAAAGTGGGCTCCAAAAAGACTTTAGAGATTTGTACACCGAGACCTTGAAAACAAAGAAGTATAATAGAGATTTAGGTCGTCGGGTTTTAGATTTGGAGAGAGAGAAGGAGGTTTTAAGAAAGGAGAAGTGTGATTTGACCAACATGTTGTCTATTCTGACGACATGTGTATCCTAACTCGAGAGTGATCACGAACGTGGAAGGGAGGTCAAAGTCAATTTTGAGAACGCACCTAAGAAGGTTGAAAATGTGGTTCTGGAGGGTAAAGGTGAGAAGTTATGAATAAGTCATGACGGTGTTTCTACTTCCCAATTAGCACCCGATCCGGTTCCCACTTTAGTGTTAGATTCACGTGAGTCTCACCTTAACCCACCTAGGCATCCCATTCCTATTAGGAGAGAACATCCTAGAGTTTTTGAGAAAGGTGTTCCTAGGCCTATATATGTTTGTTCCCATTGCAAAAGGAGAGGACACCTTAGGGAATTTAATTTTAAGTTGGGTTATGTGTCACATTTTGCTACTACACGTGTTTCTACGACACATGCGCCCACACATGATACTTTTCATGATCCTGTAGACTACATGAGAGAGTTTGCACATCTAGGTGAGCAAGTTAAGTTTTTAGTCAAAACTTCACAAAATTTGATGGAGGTTTTTCGTAAGTTGGCACCACCTTTGGAAAACCCCTCCACACCTAACGACTGAGGTTTGACTTGTTTACTAGCATATGATGTTTTTCATGATGACATTATTTGCATATTGCTAGTATGTATCATTTTTGTATGTTTTCCTTTCTTTGAATTTTTTTTGAAAAATACAAAAAGATTTTATTTTGATAAATTTTTGAAAAAATCCAGAAAGACATTTGTATTTTGTTTGCTCCTTTTATGGATGGACACTTAGGATGATCGGGTCACAACATCATTCCATTTTTCATGTGACTATTTGACAGTGTTTTGAGACAATATATCATGTTATCTTTGTGTTTATAATGTTTGGAGTCATTAATATGTAATTAAGTGCTACTTCCTACATGTTTGACCCATGATTTCCTGTATTGCACACATGCACGGATTTGTTTGATTATTGTGCTTGTCTTATCAAATGTTGGTTGGGTGTTTTCACTTCAATCCTATCCTTAAAACGAACCAAGCGCGATAAAAGTTTATAAGAAAGTTGTGCATGTAAGAGCCGTTTGTGAATTTGTGTGCTTTGTTTAAAAACAGTGAAGGGTTACGAAAGAGTATCATTTATCCTTTGCAATTAAGTCGCCGTTTAAATTTGACCTAGAAAATTGAGGAATTTTATTA